>CATOUR010000540.1:0-35462 GCA_951848785.1 Callosobruchus maculatus
TATCCCAATGAACTTTCTGGGGGACAACAACAAAGAATCGGCGTTGTGCGGGCTTTAGCTGCCAATCAAGATATTATTCTAATGGATGAACCTTTTGGTGCTTTAGATCCTATCACCCGTGATTCATTACAAGATTTAGTGAAAGATTTGCAAGAACGTTTAGGAAAAACGATTGTCTTTGTTACCCATGATATGGATGAAGCGTTGAAATTAGCAAATAAAATTGCCATTATGAGCGAAGGCAAAGTAATTCAATTTGACACACCAGATAATATTTTACGTCATCCAGCCAATGAATTTGTAGAAGAACTCATCGGAGAAGATCGCTTATTACAAGCCAAACCTGATTTCACCACAGTGGATGAAGTCATGTTAAATTCAGCAATTACTATCACGCCGGAAAAATCTTTACAAGAAGCGATTAAATTGATGCGTGAAAAACGGGTTGATACCTTATTAGTTGTTGATAATTCCCATGTGCTTAAAGGCTTTATCGATGTTGAAACATTAGATCAGCAACGTGGCAAAGCTTCTAGCGTTGGTGATATCTTGAATAAAGATGTCTTCTTTGTTCAAAAAACCGCTCTTTTACGTGATGCTTTACAAAGAATCTTAAAACGTGGCTTAAAATATGTGCCAGTCGTTGATGAACAAAAACGAGTGGTGGGCATCTTAACACGTGCTTCCCTTGTTGACATTGTTTATGATGTTATCTGGGGCGATGAAACAACGATTAGTGAAGCTGTAGAAGCAAAACAAAGCGAGTCCGAAACTGATAAAGAGGAGGCGTAAGCAATGAGTAGCTTCTTTCAAGAATATGGATCAGAAATGATTTCAAAAAGTATTGAACATATTTATATTTCATTCTTTGCACTTTTATTAGGGGTCGCTATCGCTGTGCCCGTTGGCGTTTGGTTAACACGTTTGCCCAAAGTAGCCAATATTGTCATTGGTTTAACAAGTGCCTTACAAACGGTTCCTTCGTTGGCTTTATTAGCTTTGATGATTCCAATTTTTGGTGTCGGCAAAACACCCGCTATTATCGCGCTATTCATCTATTCCCTTCTACCTATTTTAAGAAACACGTATATCGGAATGAAAAATGTCGATGAAAATTACCGAGATGTTGCTAAAGGCATGGGCATGACCAATTTACAGTCTATTTTTAGTGTTGAATTACCCATTGCCATGCCAACAATTATGGCCGGCATTCGTTTAGCTGCTGTCTATGTCATTGCTTGGGCTACACTGGCTTCTTATATTGGTGCAGGTGGTCTTGGAGATATGATTTTCAGTGGATTAAATAACTATCAGCCAGAATTAATCTTTGGCGGGACTATTCCGGTAACTATTTTAGCGCTTTTAGCAGATGTTCTTCTTGATTATTAGAAAATCGTTTAACGCCAAAAGCTTTAAGGGAGGGCGAATAATGATGAAAAAGAAACTCAAGTTAAGCTTACTCTTCTTAAGTAGTTTACTTTTATTGGCAGGTTGTTCTTTACCTGGTCTCGCTTCAACTTCTGATGATAACACTGTCGCCATTACAGGTGGGATTACTTCAGAAGCGCAGATTTTAGGGAGCATTGTAGCGGATATGGTTGAGCATTACACAGATAAAAAAACAAATGTGATTAACAACTTAGCCACTACTACCATCAATCACCAAGCAATGTTAAACGGAGATGCCTCAATTTCTGCAGCTCGTTATACTGGTACTGACGTGACTACTACGCTTGGTTTACCAGCGGAAAAAGACCCTAAAAAAGCGTTCAATCTAGTTCAATCAGAATTTGAAAAACGTTATCAACAAACTTGGTTCCCTTCATATGGGTTTGAAAATACTTATGTATTCTTAGTTACAAAAGAAACGGCTGAGAAATACAATTTAAAAACAGTCAGTGATTTAGGGAAAGTCGCAGACAAATTAGTTGCTGGTGTCGATACTGCGTGGATCACACGTGAAGGCGACGGTTATGAAGGCTTTAAAAAGGAATACAACTTCCAATTTAAATCTATTTTACCAATGCAAATTGGCTTGGTGTACGATGCAGTCAACGCTGGAAAAATGGACGTTATCTTAGGTTACTCAACAGATGGCCGGATTGGTAGTTACGATTTAGTCATGTTAAAAGATGACAAGCGCTTCTTCCCGCCTTATGATGCCGCTCCTGTGGTTAGTGACAAATTATTAAAAGAAACGCCGGAAATCAAAGATGTATTAAATCGCTTAGATGGTAAAATTTCTACCAAAAAAATGCAAGAATTGAACTATCAAGCAGATAATGATTTAATTGAACCTGCTGTCGTAGCCGAACGTTTCTTAAAAGAAAACAACTATTTTGAGGGGGAGTAACAGATGAATAATATGAATTTATTCCAACAATTTATCTACTATTTCCAACAAAATGGCGGCTACGTCTTTCAACAATTTTTACGTCACTTTTTAATTTCGATTTATGGCGTAATCTTTGCTGCAATTGTCGGGATTCCTATCGGGATTATGATTTCACGTAAACGTAGCTTAGCCAACTGGATTATCCGTTTAGCGAACATTATCCAAACAGTACCAGCTTTGGCAATGCTTTCGATTTTAATGTTGGGGATGGGCTTAGGCGTCAACACGGTGGTTGTAACGGTCTTCCTTTATTCTCTCCTACCAATCATCAAAAATACGTACACTGGCATGATTCAAGTAGATCGCAATATTTTAGATGTTGGTAAAGGAATGGGTATGACAAAAGTACAACTTCTTTATATGGTCGAGTTACCTTTATCTGTGTCAGTAATCATGGCAGGTATTCGAAATGCGTTAGTCGTCGCAATCGGGATTACTGCGATTGGTGCTTTCGTTGGTGCTGGTGGTTTAGGGGATATTATTATTCGTGGAACCAATGCCACAGATGGTGCTTCTATCATTTTAGTCGGTGCCTTACCAACGGCCTTTATGGCGATTATCACAGATTGGGTTCTAGGGATTATTGAACGTCGTTTAGACCCAGCTAGCAAACATTCCAATTAATAAAAAATACAGAGCAGATCCAACATTGTTTCTTTTCAATGGGATCTGTTCTTTTATCTAGGAGATCAATAATGTCTAACTATACTATTATCGATTTAAACCAACAGCCACACTTAATTCCGTCAGCTGCTCAATGGTTTAGCCAAAAGTGGCAAATCCCCGCTGAAGCGTATCAAGCAAGTATGCAGGAAATGCTAACTAGCGAAAACCACGTACCACATTGGTGGGTCTGCTTGAATAAGCAGCAGGACATCGTTGCAGGCGTGGGCGTAATTGATAATGACTTCCACAATCGTGCAGACCTTACGCCAAACCTTTGTGCATTGTATGTCGAACCAACATTTCGTCACCAAGGCTTAGCAGGAATTCTTTTAACAACAGTTGGTGATTTTCTTGCTAATTCTGGATTTAAAAAGCTTTATCTGCTTACAGACCATACTACTTTTTATGAAAGATATGACTGGGAATTTTTGACAATGGTAACCACTGAAGAGCAGTCTTGCGCTAGAATTTATCAAAAACAATTACGTCAATAAAAAAAGTCTGCCATCAAAATGGCAGACTTTTTTATTTATTTTTTCAAGTGATAACTATAGGTAGCCACAATAATATTTTCCCGCCACGCTAAACGAATCCGCAAGCATAAACTTGTTTGGTTATGCAAAATATTTTGCCAACGTTTATTTGGTACAAATTGTGGTACTAAAAACTGTTGTACTGTAGTTATGCTTCGTGGCATTTTTACTAACTAAATCAACATAACGTAAGATAGGGTTTTGCAGTGAGCGATACGAAGAATGGACAATTGATAGACGAACGTCTGGGAAGTGTTTTTTAAACTCTTCCTGAATTTCTTTTTCCTTTTCAACGTTTTCATCCATTGAGACATGCATGGCAACAACATAATCACCAATGGAACGCGCATAGTTCAAGGCGCCGACAATATTAGCAATTGATTTTGGCAACCAATTTTTAGTTTCTTTTCGCCATTTTACAACCATCCCCGATTGAGACAAAGCAAACGGAATAAACACACCAATTGAATATAATGGGATTAAACGTTCTGTGGAACCTTGGAAAATCAATAATAAAACAATGGAACCAGCAGCTAAAGTTAAAATACCGTTTGAATAGCCTAAACGGTCGCCACGATCCATATACATATGCGGCATAAACTTATCTTTGGCTAAGTTATAAGCCAAAACTGGAAAGGCTGAGAATCCTGTGTTAGCGGCAACCGCTAAAATTAAGGCTGTCGCAAACTGTAATAAATAATATAAAATATTTTGACCAAAGACCGCTTTCCCAATTTGGGAAAGAACTGTCACTTCTTCTTTTGGCACAATCCCATACCAATAGTTAATAAACGTAATCCCCACGAAGAAGAACCCTAAAATCGTTGCCATTAACGCTAACGTCCCAGCAGCATTTTTTGCTCGTGGTTTCTTAAAGAATGGCACTGCATTACTGATTGCTTCGACCCCTGTTAAGGAAGAAGAACCAGATGAAAAAGCCCGTAGAACTAAGGCAATAGAAATTCCTGGAACCACGGCTCCTGGTAAAGCTGTCGCATTCAATGGCTGTGCGCCAGTCACAATTTTAAATAGCCCGACAACAATCAGTAAGGTAATAATTGCGATAAAACTATACACTGGCAACATTAAGAACGAAGCAGATTCTCGCAGGCCTCTCAAGTTCATTAAGGTAATCAATATCACAATCCCAATAGAAATTGCTACTTGATGCCCATATAACGCCGGAATCGCCGATATAATCGCCTCTGCGCCCGCTGAAACTGAAACGGCTACTGTTAGCATATAATCGACTAACAACGAACCACCAGCCAATAAACCGGCATTTCTGCCGAGGTTTTCACTACTAACAACGTATGCACCGCCGCCATGCGGATACGCATGAATAATTTGTCGGTACGACAATGTTAAAGAAATAAGTAAAATAATAACAAATGCAGCAATTGGCAATGAATACCAAATCGCAGCCGCCGACAAAGTAACCAGAACCACCACTATTTGTTCTGTACCATACGCAATGGATGAAAGTGCATCAGAAGATAACAACGCAAGCGCTGCAAATCTGCTTAATTTATGTTCATCATTTTCGGCTGATTTCAATGGTTTCCCAATGAAAAGTCGTTTTAAATCCGCCATTTTTTTCGACTCCTTTTCTCTAGAGTGACCCGCTCACTTTTTTCATTATTTTTTATCAAACAAATCCATATGCTACTCTTCTCACAATGAAAAGTCAATTGATTTTTGTTACTGAAAAAGATAAAAAAATCACCATTTTTTTTTAATCAGACACTCATTTACAGTCCCCCGCTTCCTTTATCTTATCAAGAGAATCTAGATAACAAAAGGATTTGCATTCTCTAAACAAAAAAGCGAGAGCTAAAAGTCTATTTGACCTTTTGGCTCACGCTTGAAAACTTAGTTAATTATTCCCTTTTATTGTAACAAGTACGTATGATCGAAGGTAATTTCCACTTTATAACGACCAATTTTTTCATAAACTTGCCGCTGAATTTCCACACCCAGTTCAAATTCAGATAATTTTGATTCTGTAGGCAAAACCAAGTCGAACAAAATCTTCGGTTCTTCACCATAAGTAACTAAGCGGATATCATGGACTTTTAAAGACGCATCAAAAGAACGAATAATCTTTTTGATTGTTTGATGAACAAATTGTTGTGTTGGGTCATACAAATTCACTGGATCAATATGACAAACAAGATTAACATCCAACTCTTCTTTAAACTTCGCTTCAATCGCATCGATTGTCTGATGGGCTTTATTTAAATCCCAGCGATCATCAATTTCAATGTGAACAGACGCAAACGTTTGGCTGGGACCATAATTATGAATCAGTAAATCGTGATATCCTACAATTGTTTCCATTTTTGATAAGACATTTTTCATTTCATCAATTTCTGTTTGGCTCGGACGCATGCCCATCAACTCATTAATAAATTCGCGAATTAACTGCAAGCCACTATAAATAATATATGCAGCAATTAAAAAACCAATATATCCATCAATTCGCAAACCAGTGACGCCTTCAATAAATGCAGAAATCAAAACAGCTAATGTAGTATAAACATCATTAAAGCTATCCTTAGCAGAAGCAACTAATGCTTGAGAATCAATTTTTGCTGATACTTTTTTGTAAAACAGCCCTTGCCAAATTTTAATCCCAATTGACAAAGCTAAAACAGCAAATAAAATGGGTGTCACCTTGATTGATTCTGGATGCAGGATGCGATCAACGGAGGTCGTTAGAAACTCAAATCCAATAAACGTAATCACTAATGATACAAGCATTCCACTAATATATTCAAAACGTTCATGGCCATAGGGATGTTCTTTATCCGCTGGCTTACCAGCAATATAAAAACCGACTAATGTTAAAACTGAAGAAATAGTATCGGACAAGCTATTAATGGCATCTGCCATGATTGAAACACTACCTGAAAGCAAGCCAATCATAAATTTACTAACGAATAAAAATAAATTAGAAACAAGCCCAATCCGCCCGGCAAAAGCACCGAATGCTGTTCGTTTTTCCAATTTACGACGTTCAATTTTTTTCTCATATCGTTGAAGCAATGCTTGAATCATTTTACAACCCCTACCCACTTTTTATTTCTTAAAAAAATACTATAAAACCTTTTTATACATTTGTACACAAAAAACCTCACTTTCTGAGGGAGATTTTATTATTTAGCATTGCCAAAAGTCAAAAGCAAGAGCCCCCAAAACTTCTTTGTTAGGGTTACCTTAAAAATAAAGAAAAACAAAAAGCCGAAAACGCTAAAGACGTTTTCAGCTTTTTGTTTTTTAATGGAATAAATGGCTCTTTTGTGCTAAAGCCGCAAATTTTTTCGATCTGTGTTCCAGATGTGGATAAAGAATTGCGCCGCCAATACTAAAGACGACTGAAATCCCCACCATAATCCAAATTGCAAACCAAGCATTTGGCCAGTAAATGCCTCCTGCTGATTCCCTTAGCAAGTTCACGGCATGCGTAAACGGCAAGAACGGATTAATCATTTGGAAGAATTTACCTGAGACTTGAATTGGGTAGTTCCCACCCCCACCAGAGATGGATAGTACCAAGATTATTATCGCAATTCCTTTCCCTACATTGCCAAAGAGAGCAACGAGCACATAAACCATTATCATAAACGTAATGGCAATCAATACAGCAAACCAGACACTATACGCTGGATTACGAACATCTACGCCTAACGCAAAGTAATTACCTAAGGTTACAATCAGTGCTTGACCAATCCCCATGACAATGAAGGTAAACATCCGTGCTGAAAATTGTTCCCGTTTAGAGAAGCGTTTTTTATCTTTTCCTTCGAGATAAACATCCGTTGTCGCAACACTTGAGAATAACACAGCGCCAACCCATAAACACAAAGCTGTATAGAATGGCGTACTTGCCGAACCATTATTAGCAATCGGATAAACAGCATGTTCTTTGACTTCAACTGGTTGTGTAAAGAAGTCACTTTCTTTATTGGCATCTAATTTTAGTAATTTAAGAATTTCACCTAAATCAACTTCTTTTTCACCTTTACGGATTGCATTCGCTGCTTTGTGTAATCCTGTTTTGATATTTGGCCAATCATTAATAATCAGCTCGTTGGCTTTGTCTAAGGCCGCTTCAACATCTGGCATTTTCTCATTGACTGTTTTCAAGGTATTCGTTAAATCTTTTCGGATACCTGGATAGTCATTTTGCATAAAGGCTGCCGCTTTGCTGACTTTGTCTTGAATGACTGGTAAATCGTTTTTATACAAATCAGCACCACGATTAATGCCATTGACAATGGTTTCCATATTGCCATTCAACATCGTATTCGCATCATGAATTTCTTGTTTAATTGCCGGCATTTCGGCTTGATATTTTTCTAATAAAGAAATCGCATTAGTGACCGTTTGACTTGTTGAGCTCAATAATCCTTCAAAGTCAATTTGTTGTGCTTTGTTTAGTTGGCCTTGAGCGTTTTGGATTGTACTGGTTAATTTGTTTAAAATGGTTGAAACGGTATTACTAATTCCGTTTACATCAACACTGCCCACAATATTAGAAATATTAGTTGCCATTGCGTCAATCTCATTTAAATAATTTTGTACTCCAGAGATATCACCCGCTTGGACTAAAGCATTTAATTGATTCAAGCGATTGCTAAAATCTGTTAATAAATCATTTACATGGCTTAATTGAGCAATCGCACCATCTAAGTCATGATTACCAGCATTTTCTTGGAGTTGTTTCATAAACGCAATAATGTCGTTAATTGCTTGCTGTTGCCGTTGGATATTAGTTGTGAAATCTTGTACTACTTCATTAATATGTTGTTTTTCTTCTGGCGTTAACTGTCCATCATCTAACGCTTGACGAATAGTAGCGACTACGGAAGTTGTTGTTGTAGCAACTTGCTGGATAGATTTCAAAGTCACTTCAACGCTATTCGTAATGCTTGGTAACGCCTCTTGCAATTTATTAGCGCCATCTAATGTGACATTCCCTAAATCATTGGCTTGATCACCTAGTTTACGAATATCTGGTAACGCCGTTTGAACTTGTTGAATGATTTCTAATCCTTGTTTTGCTTCTTGGATTCCTTCGCTCATTGTTTGTTCCACAGAGGCAAAGTCTTCATCAATCATAGCAATTTGTCGGCCAGCGTTTTGAATTTCTGGAATTTTGTCTTGTAACGTCAAAATAACACTAGCTTGCTCTTTGATGCTTGGCATTTTGCCATTTAGCTCAACAATCTTCTCTCCTAAAGCATCAACTTCAGGTAAATATTTCATCGCATCGTTGGCTTTCGCTAATTTTTCTTTTAGCTCAGGCATCTTACCATGTAAGTCTGTGACTTGTTTTGCATACGTATCAATGGTTCCAATGTTGGCATCTGTATCTAAAATCATGCTCTTAACTTTTTGAATGCTGACCATGTTTTTATCAATATCATAGCCAATATCATTGAATGTTTTGATTAACGTACTACTTGCCGTTTTAATGAATTCTTCCGAAATTTGTGACTGAATGGAAGAAGCGCCTTTTGACGTAATTTTCGGCGCAATTGCATTAATTTTTTCGTTAATTGAGTATTCAATTTTAGGTTTATTGATATCACCAGAAGTAAAACTTAGCAAATCCTTGGAAAAATCTTTAGGTAAATAAATCCCGGCAAAATATTTTCCTGATTGGACCCCTTTGTCTAATTCCTTTTTCGAATCAACAAAACGCCAACCTAATTGCTTGTTTTTCTTCAAGTTTTTCAAGACTTCATCACCAATATTGACCGATTTATCTTGAAAAGTTGCTGTTTGGTCATCACTATAGACCGCTATTGGTAACTCTCCTGTATTTGAATACGGATCCCATAGTGCTTTAATGTTAAACCATGCATATAATGATGGAATAATCATTAAGGCAACAATCAAAAATGTTGCTACTGGGTTTTTAAAAATTCTTTTCCAATCTAAAATAAATAGTTCCCATGTATTTTTTATATGTTTCATAAAATCACCTGCTTTTTTTTTTGTGCCTGAATAACTTTAGCATAAAATACAAGAGAATAACAAACAAAAGCTTGAATGTTACGACACATTTTTAAAATGTCGTAAGTTCAAGCTAAGATTGTTTATTTCATATTTTTAGAAATTCCGAAACGACTTGTTTAACTTCATCAATGGCTTCTGGTTTTAAATAAGCCAAAAGTTTTGGTGCTTTTGTCATCAAGTACATTTTATCTAGTTTGCCTGTTTGTTGGCGTTCAAACATTTCTGCAAGTAGCGCTTGCATTTTTTCTTTTTTATCTTCTTTTGTTCGATCTAGTATGAACGTTAAGAATTGTTCTTGTCCTTCTTTCATTCCCTATCCCTCCTTACAAACAGATTCTTTTCTATTATAAAACTTCTTTTTTAGAAAGGATAGTCCTTTTTTTAGGATCTATGATTTTGTGTACAGACTTAGCATGTCTTTTTTGGCGGATAAAGGTAAGCCGAGTCCCTCTTTTAAATAGCCCTCTACCGAACCAAATTCTTTTTCAATCGCCTGTAAAGCGGTCGCTAAGTACTCTTTTTTCACATAAAGCATCGTTTCTAATTGTTGAATTTCTGCTGAAGAGGTTCCATTTGCTTGATATTGTGCAATAATCTGCTCGTTAGCGGCTTTTCTTTGCTCATTCGTCTTTAAATAATCTTCTAAAATATATGAATGTTCCACACCTAAAGCACTTAATATCAAGGCTGCACCGATTCCTGTTCGATCTTTTCCTGCGAAACAATGAAATAAAATAGCTTCCTGTGGATAACTTAAAAAGTTTTCAAAAAATGTTTGGTAACCTTTGCGGCCCGAATTGGAAAGAACCATCTCTTTATAAGCCATGTCCATCGCTGCATCGGGTGAACCAACCGTTTTAAGCATTCCTTCTAATGAAGCGGTCTGTGCCTGAATATCGGCCAAAATATCTATATGTAAATAGTTGGTTCCTTGAATTGAATCATCTGGTCGTTCTTGCGTTTCTGCTGCACTTCTAAAATCATAAATCCGTTTAATTTGATAATCCTCTACTAGCATCTGTTGATCCTCTTGTGCAACATTAACGAGTTCCCCACTCCGAAAAAAATGCCCTGTCTTGACGGATGTGCCTTGTTTCGTTGGAAATCCTCCGATATCTCTAAAATTCACTACGCTGTTCATATTCTGTCGCTCCTTCATTTTAATTATTTTGTTGTCATTTAAATGCTTTGTTTTTTTCTTTTATTTCTTTTTTTCAATGATAATAAAAAACACTTCAAAAAGCAATCTTTTTATCAGTTTTTTATTGCCATTTTATCATAGATGCAGTATTCTTAAAAGAGAGGTGAGCAACGATGTTAAAAAGAGATTTTTTAGAGAAACCTTATGATTATATGAATGATATTTTATTATTCCTATATAATAATAAAGGCCAAGCAACACGAAATGAATTAATAGATTTTTTCAATATTAGTTTACCAACATTGAATGAATACCTTTCTTTTTTAGAGCAATTTTTGAAAGAAGAGCGACTTCAAGAAAGCCTCACCGTGACTGCATTAGGTGATACCCTTTATCTAAACAAAGCACCAACCTTTTCCATGAAATCAATGATCATGTTGTTCTTGGATAAATCTATTAAGTTTCACATGGTCCAGCAGCTCTTCCATAAGAATGAAATAAATGGCGGGTATTTTCAACAGAATTATGCCATTAGCTCTGCTACGTATTATCGAAAAATTGTTGAATTAAATGATTTACTCAATGAGTTTAATTTACGTATCAAACGAGGAAAACTTGTTGGCGAAGAAAAACAAATTCGCTTTTTCTTTTTTAATTTTTTCTGGTTTATCTTTGAAGAAAAAACAGATTTGGAAAAAGAGCTGGCCAATCAATACTTAGGATTAATTGAGATATTACAAGAAATTCCCAGAATTACCTTTGATCATACAGAAATTCTCCAAATTAAACTTTGGATGAAAATTTCTTTTCGTCGCATGGTTTTAGAACCCCTGCCAACGATTAGTCCACAGGATGCCCAACTCGATCGACCTTTATTTGAAGAAATTAATTTATCTATACATACATATATGAAAAGAATCGACCGTCCATATACAAGCAACGAAGCCTATATGTTTTATGACTTTTTTTGTTCCATGCATAATTATTCTGCGAATGCTGCTTTCGCCTTTCGTTTAGCAAAACAACAACGAATCGAAAAAACGTATCTTAACGAAATGAACCGAGTTATTTTAACGTATCTTAAAGCACATGGTTATCTATCTCATTACGTACTGCCTATTCGATTACTTTATATTGAAAATTTACTTTTTCAATTACATGCGCAACTCTACTATTTTTCTGGATTTATTTTACCCTTTGATTATTGGACAATTCAGTCACTTTTGAAAGTCTTACGTCATCCTTTTAGTGAAAGTGAAGTTTACGAATTAGTGGAAATCGCTACAACGAACTTTGCCACAGAAGCCACTATTTCTAAATACCAAAATCAATTTACTGAAATTAATTATACGCTTATTTTGAATCACATTGCTGAATTAAATGAAAAAAAAATAACGATTGGTGTTTATCACTCACTGAGCAGTGCCTATAGCGAGTTGGTAGCACAAAAAATACAACAGAGTATCGCTGGAAAATATCCGCTGAAAATTGAGCCTTACAACGCAGAAAACCATTATGATTTGCTTTTAATGAATACCAATAATGAACCGCTCGTTGCCCAGTATGACCATTACTATATTTTTTCGGATATTAGTAATCGTTACGACCTACAATCAATTGAAAAAATCATTCAATTGTTATTGGGCAAATAACCTCTAAAAAGAAAAGCTTAAGTGCCCTACTCTTAGATGGCTGACTTAAGCTTTTTATTTTACTTTCCCTATTTCCTTAAACGGCGCCATTTTAAACACCACGATGCCTTCAATCGTCTGTATCTCGACAAAGCCGAACGTACGACTATCACTTGAATGCGTACGATTGTCCCCTAAGACAAAGTAATGACCGGCTGGAATCTTCTGAAATAGGTGAAGTTGGGCTGCTGCTTCTTCTGATAAGTCAAAACGACTGGCATTCTCAGGCAGTGCCTCATTATCGCTTGCTATAGGTTCTTCTGAAAGATAAAGTTTTCCCTCATTTACCCAAATTCGATCACCAGGAACCCCGATAATTCGCTTGACGTACGTACCTTTGTTAGCTAGCGGTGCTTTAAATGCAATCACATCGTACCTTGTTACTTGCTTCGTCCGTTGTACTAAGACTCGTTCCCCTGCGTTAAGTGTCGGCTTCATGGATTGCCCAGCAATTGGGTAGCTAGATGTCTTTAACACAAAAAAGAACACAAAAATGGCGAAAAGAATAGCTGGCATAAAAAATTTAACGACTTGGATGCGTTGTTTCTTTTGGTAGGCTTGCCGCTTTTTTTTAATCTCTTCAGCGGTCATTTTTCTTTGCGGTCCTCTTATTGATCGATGGTTATCTGTTTGCTCAAGCAAATATTCCGTTGCTTTGTTAGTCTTTTGCTTTTTTAGCTGATATGTCGCAGGCAACTTTTGCTTCAAGAAGGCGCGCTTAATGTGGCGAATTGTTCGCATAACTGGCTTTATCCATTCTTCCATCGTTTTCTTAAAAGGAAAAGCTCCTTAAATAAACTTTTCCTTTCTTTACTCCTTTTTTCTATTTGACTAATTGCGTTCCTTTTTTTATATAACTACTACGTAACTGGTTCTCCTTCATAAACTGATTCAGTGGTTTCTGCGCATCTTGTGCCAGCTCCCAGATACTTTGATTTGCTTGTACAAGATATTCGCTCTTCTCTGTTACTATGTTTTTCCTGATAAGCGGTTGCCTTAGTGACTGCTCTTCCTTTGAGACAACAGCAGCCTGTAATCGTTCTGCAGAGCCACTTAGTGTAACAGCTAAAAAAAGGACTCCAAGACAATGTAGTTTCCTTGCTCCCATTAACTTTTTACTGACCATTTTATTAATAATTATCTTGTTCAAGACGTGTCAGTTTAGTTAAGCGTTCCTCTAATTCGCGATAAATCTCAAGTACTTCTACTTTTGACGCTTCGACTTCATTCGAAATACTTTTCGCTCGATTACCAATATTTAACATTTCTAATTCTGCAGAATTGATTAGGTGTTTTGCTTCTACTTTCGCTTCATTAACAATCCGATTGGCTTCTTTTTTGGCAGAAACCATCACTTCGCCAATTTCTTGTTGCGATTTTAAAGCCTCTTCTTGTAATTGCTGATTTTTCATTAATAAATCGTTAATTTGCTGTTTTGCGCGTAGCAGTTCTGTTAACTGCTCACTACTCGGTTCAATATTTTTTGAAACGGCTTGTAGTGTCTTCAATTCTTTTTGAACTTGTTCTAAACTGTCTTCTTTGGACTCTACTTCTTTTCTTAGAGCAGCTAATTCCCCTTCGTAAACTTGCTTTTCAGCAAGATGTTTGTCATTGACACCTTGCAGTCGCCCTAATTTTACTTCCGCTTCATTTTTTTGCTGTAAACTATTCTGAAGCTCATTCTTTAACTCCTCCATGCGTTGTTGCACAATCACTTCTTGTTGGGCAGCCTCTTGTAAGGTTTGTTTTTCGGCTTCTACTTTTTGTAATTGTACAGTTAGTTTTTCAATTTGTTCCTGCAATGCTTGTTGAGTCGTTGTGCTTTCTTCTAATTCTGTCGTTAACGTTTCTACTTGCTTTTCCATTCCTGTAATATCCCCTTTTTTCTCCAACTTTCCTTTTTCTTCTGCTAACTGGTTGTATAATGTCTGGATATGTTGTTGCTGTTCAGCCGATTCTTTTTCTAATTCTGCCACTTGCTGCGTTAATTCACTTTCTAAACGTTCCATTTGATTATGTACAGTGGTTAATTGTTTTTCTGCGTTTTGCAGATTTGTTTGAAGAGTAGTAGCCTCTGTCGTGGTTTCACTGTCTGTTTCCAGTTGCTCTTCCAATTCAAAAATTTCATGTTCTTTTTGATTTAGTGTTTCAAGTAATGCCTGATTTTTTTCTTCTAATGCTTGTTTTTCCGTTTCTTGTTGGTTCTTTAATTGCTCATTTTCTTCTTGAAGTTTTTTAAAGGCTGTTTCTTTTTTCTGATAGTAGGCGAGCCTTTCTCTTAACGTCGCCATTTCTTTTTCCTGTTGTTCTGGTTTGATTCCGCTAATTATTTTTTCTGGTTCGAATCCTGGCTGAAAAAAGACTTCTTTTTCAAGCGTATCATCCGAAATATCTTTAATTTTTTTGATTAAACGTCTTTTTGTCATTTATATGTCCTTTCTCTCGTCCTTTTAACTAATCACGACAGGCTCCAAATTTGTTTCAAGTGTCTCACGAGCATAGGTATCAATGGATTTGACAAGGGTTTGCTCTTGATCTCGATAAGTAAAATTAAAATCAATCATGGTAATTTCTTTGACTGAATTCAATGCTGAAATAAGTGCTAAAATATTGTCTTGGGCTGTTTGAAATTCAGGGTAACTTAAGCCAACTGAAAAAACAGACAGTGTCAAGGTTTGTGTTTTTTCACTTCTAATTATTGTGATACTCGTCTCTCCGAAGTAAGGACGCCATTCACGCGCTAATTGTAATTCATAATTAGTCAAGACAGCGGCCGATTCTGTCGAAACAGCTTGCTTCCAGGGAAACTGGTTTAAGGCTGTTTTTTTAATCGCTTGTTTTTTTATTTTGTCACCTTGAGTAGCTTGGCCCTGTGCCAAACGCTCGATCCGCTGTTCCATGCGGATATTTCGTTGATTTAATTGATAATATGTATAAACAATTCCTAACAATAATACGCTAAGTAGACAAACACTAAACAATAAATAAATCATTAAACGACTATTTTTCTGATACTTATAGAAATTTATTTTCCTCTTTAATGTCCTGTCCTCTGAATCCAGTTTTTCGACAAGTAATCGCAAATACAATTGATAGCTTACAAATAAAAATAAGCAACTACTCATTAAAAGTACAACAATCATCATACCAATATAATCTCCTTTATGTCATCACTCAACAATCAAAACTTGTAAAATCACCTGTTACGCTCTTTAAAAACTCTATATAGTATTGATTGTAACATTCCGTTTGAGCCTTGCCAACAAATTTATTTAAAATAAGATGATAAAAATTCGAATTTTATATTTATATTTTAATTTTTTAAATACAAAACAAAAAAACAAGAGAGATGCCACTTGGCTATCCCTCTCGCTTTTACTCAAACTATGTTTAGCAAACCAAATTCAATCAGTTGCTTTTTCAAAAATCCAATTCGTCTTTGTTGATTTCATAGTAGCTATCGTTCTTTATGTAGCTGAATTTGCTTTTGCTGGGGCTGAATCGCTACTAAGTCCAACACTGATGCCTAAGGCACGATCAACTTCTTCCATAATATCAAGTCTCAAATGACAAACTTTTTCTTTCAAGCGGCCCTTATCGATTGTTCGAATCTGCTCTAAAAGAATCACTGAATCTTTTTCAATGCCTGTTTCATCAGAATTAATCCCGATATGTGTTGGCAATTTTGGCTTTGCCATTTTGGCTGTGATCGCCGCAACGATAATCGTTGGGCTAAAATGATTACCTAAGTTATTTTGGACAACAAGGACAGGTCTGACGCCACCTTGTTCCGAGCCCACTACTGGGGAAAGGTCTGCAAAATAAATATCTCCGCGTTTGACCATAGTGGAACCTCCTATCTAGTTATATTCTCTGGGGATTCTTTGTGAGAAAGTACATGCAACTTCATAATGAATGGTTTCTAATTTTTCGGCTACCATTTGTAACGTATTTTCTTCATTGCCATCTTTTCCAACTAATGTAACGACTGAGCCGACAGGAACTTCTTCTGCTAAACGAATCATACATTGATCCATACACACTCGTCCAACGATTTCGCAACGCTTGCCATTCACGAGCACTGTAAATCCTTGGAGATGACGCAACCAGCCATCTGCATAACCGATTGGCACTGTCCCAATCCACTCTTCGGATTCAGTCACGTAGGTTTCGCCATAGCCAATTCCTTCGCCAGCCGCTAAGCGTTTTACATGGATGAGTTCACTGGTCAACCTCAAGGCCGGCTTTAACGCATAGCTTGGGGCCAGCTTATTACCTGAAGGGTTCAACCCATACATGGCTACACCATAGCGAATCATGTTTCCTGGCACATCAGGATGCCATAACGCTGTCGCACTATTGCTAACATGGACATACTGAGGTAACTCTTCTAAAACTGCTAGAACAGCCTTAAAACGCCCTGCTTGTTTTTCAAAATAGCTTGTATCGATTTCATCAGCTGTTGAAAAATGAGTGAAAATCCCTTCCCATAAAAATTCTTTGTGGGATTGAACAAACCGCACTGCTTGCTTAGTCTCTTCTGGGGTTAAAAAGCCAATCCGTCCCATGCCAGTATCGACTTTTAAGTGAACACGTAATGGCGTGTTACTCTCAGGCGTTAGTTGTTGAAGAGCAGCTTCTAACCATTCTTGTGTAGCTACCGTTACAGATAAATCATATTGAATCAACAAAGGCACATAAGCTAAGTCTACCACACTCAAAATTAAAATGGGGTCCTGAACACCTGCTTCTCTCAATTCAATTGCTTCATCCAATAAGGCGACACAAAAACCTGTCGCGCCACCTTTTTTCGCCGCTTTGGCGGATTCTACGGCGCCATGCCCATAGCCGTTCGCTTTCACAACCGCAAATAAAGCAGTTCCTTCTGACAAACGTTGACATTCATTTTGGACATTTTCAGTAATTGCTTGCGTATCGATATGTAACCGTGTAAGACGATGCCATCCAACGACCATTGTACATCCTTCTTTCTTCGTTGCTTCTGTTATTCGCTTTCTAAAACAATTTGTGCAATCGCCATAGTATCTGTGTGCGTAATCGAGACAAACACTTTACCATTATGGGGCGAATTTGCTACGTACGGTGCACCTGTCTTTTCAGTCAGCACCTCAATATCTTGTAAACCAACTTTACCAATCCCTGTGCCCCATGCTTTAGAAAACGCTTCTTTACAAGCAAAACGACCAGCTAAAAATTCTATTTGACGTTTTGTAGATAACTTTTCAAAAAGGGTCAATTCGTTAGGTGTTAAAACCCGTTGAATAAACGATCCTTGTTTTTCAACAATCGGTTTTATCCGACTTAATTCTACTGCGTCAATACCAATTCCCTTTATCATTTTCCGCCTTACTTCCTATTTAATATAATTACTCCGAATTACCTTTCATTTTAACAAAATTTCAAAATTTTTCCACTGATTCGCTAAAAAAATAAAGAATGTTTTACAAGATCCTCACACAAATTGAAGCACCATACGTTTTCTTCCTATTTACATTTTTATAAAATTTTTCTGAATTTTTATAAAAGTAAGACAACAACTAAGAAGTATCGGAAAAAAATCAGGAAACTAAGCGGATGTTCTGATATTTTATAGCAAATTTTGGCTACTTATGGGAGAATAAAAAGAAAAAGGAGAAAAATGTATGACTTTAACTTCTCGGCAAAAAAAGTTACTTCGTTGCGCCCTATTTATTTTTACTTTGTTGCTCTACATATTTCCAATCTTCTTTAAAAATCCCAGCCTATTTTTTATCTTGCAACTGGTTTGGATTATAACCATTCATTTGCTACAACAAAAACTGAAACTCTTCAATCTAACTTCCCCGTTGAAAACTTGGATGATTTTGGCGTTTTTCTTTTTTTATATCATTTTGATGCCTTTTTTACTTTTTTTGAGTTTTTCTATTTAACGATTATCTACCAAAAAAGAGCGAGTGTTCCGTTCATAGACGGAACACTCGCTCTTTTGATTATTTAGCGTTTTCGCGAATGACGAAACCACGTTTTTTATCGTTATGACGTTTGCCGCCACGTTGATCTTTATTTTTGCGGTCGCTATTTTTGTAATTACGGTCGCCATCTTTATGGTTTTTGTTGCCACGATAGCTGCCACCTTTACCATTGCCACCACGGTTGCGATTACGGTTGTTCCCACCGCCACCACCACGGCCATTTTTGTTAAAGCCTTTTTTATTTGAAGGCAATGGTCGTTCTGGGGTAATTTTTACAGGAACCGCATCTGCTGGATCTTTCGCTACTGTTTTTAATAATAACGCAGCTAAGTCTGTCGCTGAATATTTTTCTAATAATGCTTCAGCAGATTCTAGATATTTGTCTAAACCATTTTCTTCTAGATCACTTTCGATGGTTTCAACAGCTGCACTTAATTGTCCTTTAAATGCTTCTTTTTCGGTTGGTGGACGTAATGGTGTCATCCGTTTTTTCGTTAGGTTTTCGATGACATGTAAGTAACCCATTTCGTTTGGTGTTACAAACGTCACAGACATACCACCTTTACCAGCACGACCTGTCCGACCAATACGGTGAACATAACTTTCTGGATCTTGTGGAATATCGTAGTTATAGACATGGGTGACACCTGAAATATCTAACCCACGTGCTGCTACATCTGTTGCCACTAAGATATCTAAGTTACCATTTTTGAATGAACGTAAAACGCTCATCCGTTTTTGTTGTGATAGGTCGCCATGGATGCCTTCTGCTTTGTAACCACGCGCTTCTAACCCGCGGGCAAGTTCATCGACACGGCGTTTTGTCCGACCAAAGACAATGGTCAATTCTGGGGTTTGCACGTCTAGTAAACGTGTCATAATGTCAAATTTTTCAAAGTCTTTTGAACGTACATAATATTGATCAATTAAATCAGCCGTCATTTCTTTGGCTTTAATCTTCACATGTTCTGGTTGTTTCATGAATTTCACGCCAATATTCTTGATTGCTGGCGGCATAGTTGCTGAAAATAGAAGTGTTTGACGTTGTTCTGGCACTTGTGAGATGATTTTTTCAATGTCTTCCAAGAAGCCCATATTTAACATTTCATCTGCTTCGTCTAAAACTAATGTTTCAACAGTTTCTAATTTCAAGGTACGACGGTTAATATGGTCTAGTAAACGTCCTGGTGTACCTACAACGATATGTGGACGATCTTTTAGTCCACGAATTTGGCGACCGATATCAGCCCCACCGTAAACGGCTTGGACGCGAATCTTTTTATCGCGGCCTAAACGGAATAACTCTTCTTGTGTTTGGATAGCCAACTCACGGGTTGGTGCAATGACTAATCCTTGAATAACGCGGTTGTCTGCGTCAATTTTGTTAAGCATTGGTAAGCCAAAAGCAGCGGTTTTCCCTGTTCCTGTTTGTGCTTGTCCGATTACGTCTTTTCCTGCTAACGCTAACGGAATTGTTTCTGATTGAATAGGGGTTGCTTCCTCGAAGCCTGCGCGTTCTACCGCTGATAATAATTCTGGCGCTAAACCAAGTTCTTTAAATTTCAAATGATATCCTCCTAGATTTTGTTTCGGAAAGAACGATTTCTTCCTAGTTTCAGGTGTCTTCACTTTCAGTTGTTAAAAAGAAATCCATTATAGTGTGCCAACTATTTCTTCTTTCCTGATTTCACCGAAAAATTCACCTTATGGCATTAGAAAAGCCAAACGTGGTCGTTCAGCTTCACATTTATTATTAAACATAGAAATAGATCTATTTTATTTACTACGATTCAATTTTTCTCGTCATCTTCCGGCAATAGGTCATTCTATCATAGAATCCTATTTTCAGCAAGTTTTATGAAACTTATTTACTTTTCCAAAAGTGCATCGATGACTTCACGAAGTCCCATCCCGTTACTTCCCTTTAAAACCACCATGTCTTCTGGCTGTAAGACTTTTTTGACAGCTTCAATCAACTCATTTTTTTCTTCTTTTTTAAAAGAATGAATGTTAGCTGGTGCATAGGTTTCTTGCAATTTATCAGCTAAATAAGCCATTTCAGAACCATATAAAAAGACTTCTTCAATCGCATCTGGGGCTAAATGCTGCGCCATTGCTTGATGCATGGCAGCAGAATCAGGACCTAATTCCAGCATGTCTCCTAAAACAGCAATTCGTTTTCCTACTTTGGACATTTTGCTAAAACTGTCCAGAACAAGACCCATAGCTGTCGGATTGGCATTGTACACATCACTTAAAATTTCGGCCCCATTCGCTGCTTTCAGCCATTCTGTCCGATTCTTTGTTAGTTCCGCTGTAGCCAACCCTTTTTGAATCTCACTATCCGTTAATTGGAAATACCGACCAATGCCAATTGCGATTAATGCATTGGTGACATTATAGGTTCCTGGCACTGGAATCGTAAACGTCATTTGTGTATCACTGATTTTGAATGAGGTTTGCTCTTTGGCTTCATTTGTGACGATTCCTTGAAGTTGACTTTCCTGGCTAAAACCAAAAGTAATCACTTGTTGCGTGACTTTTTCCACCAATGGTTCTAGCAAAGGTTCATCGCTTGGCACAAATAAACTACCGTCTTTGGCTAAACCATCTACGATTTCCATTTTTGCTTGTGCAATGCCTGCTCGTGAGCCTAAATTTTCCACATGAGCTTCGCCAATCATTGTGATGGCGGCAACTTCTGGCTGAGCCAGATTGGAAAGGAAAGAAATTTCCTGAGCGTGATCCATACCCATTTCTAAAATCAGTTTTTCTGTTTCATCAGGCATGTGTAAAATAGTATAGGGTAAGCCAATTTGATTATTGTAATTGCCTTGCGTTTTGTAAGTCACAAACTTTTCAGATAACACAGCAGCAATCAAATCTTTAGTGGTGGTTTTTCCATTACTGCCAGTCACAGCGATGACATTCGGTTGCATTTTATTTAAATAATAGGTAGCTAATTTTTGCATAGCAACCAGTGGATCAGTAACATGCAAAACAGGCAATTGTTGCGGTGCATCGACTAAATCCTGTCCCCAAAAAGCGGCCTGACAGCCATTAGCCATGGCACTCTCAATAAAACGATGACCATCATTTTCACCTTGTAAAGGAACAAAGAGATTTCCTTTCACAATTTTACGACTATCAAATTCAATGCCTGTTAAAGGAAAATCAGGCCATTGTTGCCAATCATTACTGGCTTCAACCGCTTGCGCTACTTCCCAGAAGGTTAATTTCATTATGTTTTGCT
This sequence comes from Callosobruchus maculatus, assembly GCA_951848785.1. NCBI lineage: Eukaryota > Metazoa > Arthropoda > Insecta > Coleoptera > Chrysomelidae > Callosobruchus > Callosobruchus maculatus. The sequence continues at coordinate 21,679 of CATOUR010000540.1, forward strand.
CCTCTGACACAGGGACTGGGACATGCCAAAGTCTTGTCATGTCCCAGTCTTGTGTGATTTTTTCTTCTTAGTTATTATAAAATTCTTGGCGTTGTTTAAAACGATTCAAAGCTAACTGAATCAATTCCTCAATTAAATCACTGTATTTCAAGCCCATATTTTCCCATAGTAAAGGGTACATACTAAAGTCAGTAAAACCAGGCATGGTGTTCAATTCATTCAGGAATAATTCGTTTTTGCTTGTTAAGAAGAAATCACAGCGACTTAAGCCACTTCCATCTAACATAATATACGCTTTTTTAGCGTATTCTTGCGCTTGATGGGCTACTTCTTCTGGAACATGCGCTGGGATTTGCATTTCAATCGTGTTATTGATGTATTTTGCATCATAATCATAGAAAGCGACATCTTTCACCACTTCACCAGGTAAAGTCGTACGGACATCTTCATTTCCTAAAATGGCTACTTCAATTTCACGTGCTTCAATCCCTTGTTCAACAATTGCTCGGGCATCATAACGGAAAGCTTCTTCCAATGCTTCTTGCAATTCTTCACGATTTTCCGCTTTGCTAATTCCGACACTAGAACCCATATTGGCAGGTTTAACAAAGACCGGATAGATTAAAGAACCTTCACATTTTTCAAAGACTTCTTTTGGATTTCCTTTCCAGTCACTTCTTAAAACTGGCACGAATGGTACTTGTGGAATGCCAACAGTTTGTAAAAGATATTTCGTCATGATTTTGTCCATTGCGTTAGCACTAGCTAAGACACCTGCGCCCACATAAGGCATATTAATGGTTTCCATGAATCCTTGAATTGTTCCATCTTCGCCATTTGGTCCATGTAAAACAGGGAAAACAATCGCTTCTTCTTCATAAATTTCCGAAGGACTGATTCGTTTTCCTGAAAATTCGCCTGTTTCTTCAGGTGTTTGTGCCCAAGTTAAATGTAAAACTTCTTTATTTTGTGGTCGTTCAGATAAGAGAGGGCCTTTTACCCATTGACCATCTTTACTAATAAAGACTAACTGTACTTGATAATATTTATAATAGATTGCATTTAAAACGGAATATGCAGACAAAACAGACACATCGTGCTCTTCACTTCTGCCGCCATACAACAAAATAATCTTCAAATGCTTGTCCTCCTAGTTTCTTTCCTGTCTTTTAGAAAAAATTATTTTTCAAATTATCCTTACTTATTTTAGCATAAAACCCAGTTTCATAATAGAAGCAAATTTAGTGAAGGAAAAATTCTTTGCTTGCCTTTTCCTTACTAAAGACTCCGTTCCACCAGCTCAATAAGGGCTTGTTTAAACGTTGTTCTATCTTTGTCTGTAAAAGGTTTAGGTCCTTTCGTTCGGCCACCTTTTCGCCGAATTTGGCCACTAAAATAGCGTTGTTCTAACAATCCATCAATATTTTCTTTCGTATATTGATAACCCAGTTGATGTAAAACCAACACTCCTTTTGGCAAAACCAAGGAAGCTAAGCCATAATCTTGTGTAATTAAAAGATCCCCTTTTTTTATTAACTGCACAATTTTAAAATCAGCAGCATCCGCTCCTTTATCAACATACACAAAAGAGACATTTTCTGGATAATCTTTTAAGGAATAATGATCTACACTAGTAACAATCACCACATCCAAAGCTTTCTCTACAGCGACTTCAATAACCGTCTCTTTCACAGGTGAACCATCGCCATCGACAAAAATTTTCATTCATTTCCCTCGATTCTTCCTTGCTCTAACCATTTGGGATGACGTTGAAAGTAGTGTTGTAATTCGTCAAAAACGACTTCTTTAACCACTTCATATAACTCTGTATTTCTTAAAATGGTTTTCGTTGCATCCGTGTAGCGGGGCTTTGGTATCGTAATGGCTAAAACAAAATCAAATTCTGCTAAAAAACTATCTGCTGTCACAGATAATGAATAATGTTGCTCCTCTAAAAATTGATTAAAGGCGACCACTACGCCATCAAGAAAACCCTCATAGTGGGTTCCACCAAGACTGGGATAATGCCCATTAACAAATGTTTTTTGCACTTGCGGCGCATGATTTTTACTCAAAATAAATTGAACAAGGGCCAATTCTGTTTGCTTTGCTTGAATAATCGGTGCAGCTTTTCTAGTTAATGGGTTATCTTTTTCAAATAAATAATTACTTAAACCTTTAGGGTAATAACAAAGATTTTTTTGTTCCTCTTCTTGTGTTAAGAGAATCTTTAAGCCTGGATTCAACATGGCAATCTGTTGACATTGTTGTAAAACACGCATATAAGAAAGTGATTCTGTACCAAAAATTTGCGTATCTGGCCAAAACAAGACTTCAATTCGTTCCTGGGTTTCTTCAATAGGTAATAATAATCGTTTTTTTCAATTGCCCTTGATGGTAAATAAAAATAGTCCGCTGTTTTTCTTGATCGATACTGATTCCTACTTGTTTTGAGAAGGCTTGTAAAACAGATAAATACAGAAAAGGTGGTTCTAAATCGACTTGCTTTTGTTCAAAAACAAGCGGTCGTGTGGAAGATACCTGAAAAGAGATTTGTTGACGCGATAACTGTATTGCAATTTTCCCTTGATTCTTTTCAATGAAAAACTCTAATAAACCGTTAATTGTCTGAACAAGTAAATTCTCTAAGCCGACTAAGCCAGTCGTTCCAATGAACGCTTCTGGTCGTTTTTGAATCCGTTCAATAAATTCATCATTTTCTAAAACTGTTAAAAGATGTGCAACACTCATCCTGCTGCCTCCTTTGCAATCTGTTTCTTTTAATTATAATGAAAAAAAGACCAGAAGAAAAGCCACACACGACTTTTCTTCTGGTTTTCTTCTTTAACGAATTAAATCAATATTCGGATGCTCGAGAACATGATTCACTTGTTTGACCGTTGTCAAAGGAATATCTCCTTGAATCGTATGTGCAAGGACCCCATTGACTGTGGCAAAGGTAACTGCCTTTTCTAACGACCAATTTTGGCTATAGCCATATAAAATCCCCGCCGCATAAGCATCACCAGCACCAATTCGATCAAGATTAAGAAGCGGTCTTTTTTCACTCTGTTGGTACTCATTTTGGGTATATAAATACCCACTTAAGTAGTTTTGATTTTGGGAATGACTTCTCGTTGTCCCAGCAAACCATTCCAAATTGTATTGAGACATGAAACGCTGAATCAGTTCAGTTTCTTGTGCCTCACCTTCTAAATCTTCTCGCGGAATGAAACCTAATAGCTCGACCAAATCACGTCGACTGCCAAAAACAATATCACAATAAGGTAAAATGCGTTCGTACTGTTGACGCATAAAGAGTGCGCTATTTGCTGTATTCAAACTAGGTCGATAATTAAAGTCAAAACAAACTTTCTTTTGACAGGCATGCGCCTTTTGAGCAAATATCAAAGCAGCATCACGAGTTTTTTCAGTTAAACTTAACGAAATACCACAAATATGCACCATATCTACTTCCGCTAAAAAAGCCTCAAAATCGTAGTCCTTCGCCTCGCTGATGCCAAAAGCACTCTGATGGCGATTTTGATAAGTTACTTGTGTGGGTCGGATTCCATAACCCATTTCTGCAAAAAAACTACCAATATGATCGCCCTTTTCTCCTACCCATTGATCTGAAATTCCTAACTTCCTTAGCGCTGCTTTGCCAGCTTCACCAAGACGATTGGCAGGTAATTTCGTAATCAATGCTGTTTCTAGTTGAAAATGAGCCAAATTTGCTAAGAGATTTACGCCAGTACCTACAAAGTTCATTCTTAACTGCTCTGTTTGTTCTAACATTAGATACTCTGGCGGAGTGAAACGAAGCATAACTTCACCAAACGCAGCAATTTTCATCTTTGCCACCTACTTATTCAATGTGTTTTTCATCATGGTTAGTAACGTTTTCACGTCTTCTGTTCTAGTGTCCCCTGTTTCTTGATCGATAATTGAGCTGTAAACATGAGGAATGATTTTTTTAACGCCAGCATCCACCGCAATTTGAACAATTTCTTCAAAGTTTTCTAAATCAATGCCCCCTGTTGGTTCTAAATAAAAGTCATACTTGGCACAAGCTGCTGCTACTGCTTGGTATTCTTCTTTGTGAGCCAAGCCTTTCATTGGGAAATATTTAATAGAACTGCCTCCCATGTCTTTCAACAATTTTATAGCGGTTTCGATAGGTACTTCCGCCGCTGGCGCACCCGAGCTTAACGGACCTGTCGCAATATTAACATAGCCAACTTTGCCTGTGGGTGACACCAAGCCATTAATCACTGTTTCGTCTTGACGAAGTAAGGCCCGCGAAGCGCCGACACCTGTGAAGACTTGATTCACGTGTTGCGGTTGTAGAACTTCTGATAAGCGAGCCACCATTTGACTTTGATTAGGATCGCCAGCCCCTAAGCCGACAGATAAAGCGTTGTTGGTTGCTGCTTGGTATTTTTTCATATCGTCAATGGCTGCTTCATCGGTTTCATAGTTTTTTGAAAGGGACGCCTAACACAACATGCCCTTCTGCTGCTTCATAACAGGCTTGGGCATTTTCTACTGAATTGGCTAAGACGTTTAAACAAATGCGTTCTTCTAAATAATTAGGTTTTAATGACATGGCTTATTTCTCCTTTGTGTCCATAATTTCTTGTAATCGTTGCACGATTTTGTTCATTTCTTCTTGATTGACAGAACGAATGTCAAATTCAATGATGCCATTGTTGGCTTGATATTCTCGCGTATAAATGGCTGGACTTTCTGCTTTTAATGCTTGGATGACTTCCTTAGCGGTTTTTCTGCCGTTCACTTTGACACTGGCGCGATAAATGTCTCGGCCAGCGCCATCTTGGACAATTTTAGCGGTTAAATCTGACAGGTTGTTGATGGCTTCAACAAACGGTTTTAAGCGTTCTTGCATCGAAGCCCCTGACTCACTGCCATGTGTCAAATATTCTTCCACTGCTTGCGTAAAGCCCAAGATATTGTCTTTGCCAATTTTCATTGCTCGACCAATGCCTTTGCCTTGTAGGCGCACCCAATCAATGTATTCTTTTTTCCCGACCACTAAACCGGCACTTGGCCCTTCAATGGCTTTGGCGCCGCTGTAAATCACCAAATCAGCGCCTGCTTCGGTGTATTTGAAAAGATCTTCTTCTGCTGCCGCGTCAACAATTAGCGGCACCCTTGTGGCGTTGCGCCACTTTGGCCGCTTCGGCCACCGTCAGCATACTTTTTTGCACGGTATGATGGCTTTGGATGTATAGAATGGCCGCTGTTTTTTCAGAAATCATCATTTCCACGTGTTCTGGACTGCACATGTTGGCGTAGCCAGCTTCCACCACTTGGCCGCCGCCTTGCGCTACCATGACCTCTACAGGCGTGCCGTAGTCCACGTTGTGCCCTTTAGGTAAAACAATCTCCCGCTGTTCAATTTTTTCTGTATAGGGATGATACGCGTGGTACAAGCTGCCTTTTCCAATCAAGGCAGCCACTAATTGAGCAATCCCCGCCGAAGCCGAGGAAACGATTTGGGCATCTTCTACCTTCAACAAGTTGGCTAAAAAGGCCCCTGTTTGCACACTAAGTTCACTCATTTCAAAGAAATGTTCGCCGCCGAATCGTTGCGCCGCTAGGACTGCCTCCGAAACTTTGGAGACACCTAGAATGGTCATTTTCCCAGAAGCGTTGATGACTTCTTTTAAGTGGAATTTTTCGTAACTAATTGTCATAGATTTGTTCTCCAATAATTGTTTTGATTGGGCGAATTTGCTCTTTGGCTACTCGTGTCAATCCATTAGAATCAGTCAATGTTTTTTCTTCTGCTTGAATCGTGAAAATCGTTAAATCAGCATCTTTACCTATTTCCAACGTGCCTTTTTGAGCTAAATGGAAATTCTCAGCAGGAGCCTTGGTTACCTTTTCAATAATTTCTGGCCAATCATAGCCGACCACACGGAGTTTTTCCATCGTTGTGGCTAAATCATAAACAGGACCATTTTCTCGGTTACGGATGTAGATATCTGTGCTAATTGATGCAGCTTTCATTCCCTCGCGCAACGCTGTTTCAGCTACGTGAAAATTGAAACTATCCGTACCATGCCCGATATCAAATACGACCCCTTTGTTGTACGCTTGCCAAGCGAAATCTTTTATTTTATCCGTTGCTTGGTCTAAAATGCCATTTTCTTTCCCATTAAAACAATGGGTTAGGACATCCCCTTTTTCCATCAAGGCTAAAATTTCATCTAAATGAGGTGGTGCTGATCCAATGTGAACCATTAAGGGAATTTCTTGGTTCTCTTGCTGAATCTGTTTGGCCAATTCTAAAGGCGTAATGCCGTTATCGCCAATAACGGTCCTACTCATACGGGCTTTAATCCCTACAACAAAATCTGGTAATTCTTGAATCGCTTTTTTGACCAAACTCTCTTGTACTTTACTTAAATCTGCGAGTTCGTCCTGAGCAACGATGCCCCATTTAGAAATATTGACTAATCCAAAAACATTTGTTTTTGCTTGCTGCGCTAAGTCATAAAATTCATGAATGTTTTCAGCACCTGTTGTCCCAGCATCAATCACTGTCGTAACACCCTTTTTGACCCCAATTTCATCTGGATAATCATAATAAAGAGCCATTTTTTTCAAAACAATGAACGTGATCATCTATCCAGCCTGCGGATACATAAGTACCTGGTTCTAAGTGGATAGTTTCTTTTGCAGAACCTGAAATAGTTGCTGCAACAGCAGCTATTTTTTTCTCTTTAATTGCAATTTCAACAGGCATACCATCTACTGTCTGTCCATTTTTTATAAGTAAATCGTAGTCCATATTCTTCCCTACTTTTCTATAAATCTAAATTTTGTCCAAGGCTTAATGAATTCTAATAATACAAGTTCTTCTTCTATAATACGCCCTACTCGGTTTTTGCGTGAGTCTTGATGTGGTTCTAAAACGACTTGTAATTCATTTTTGTATTTTCCAAATGCATCATTTCCCACAACAACATCTCCAGGTTGTAGCATTGCTTGATTATCATGCGGGGGATTAGCTTCATTTTTATATTTTTTACGCACTTCTGTGGAACGAATCATCTGCTGAGTGATATCTCCACGGCGAAAATGTTGATTTTTTGTTACGATTTCTTTTTCAATTTCAGAAGTCGTTTCTTCAAAAACAATGGTCAATTCTGTTTGATAACGATTCAACTGACCCAATGCTTCTAATTCTTCGTTGGAAGCATAAGCATTTCCAATAACAACATCATCAATTAAATTTGTTGCAAATAAATGTTTAGCTTGAACAGTGACTGGCAACTGTCTATGCATTTCTAAAGTAGGTAGCCCATCATTCACATCCCAAGGACCAATTTCACCTACCTGTGATGAAATAAAAGCAGCTGTCCGAATACCTTCCTTTTTAAAACGGATGCTACATTTTTCAAAGAAATCATACGGCAATGCAGTTCCCGCTTGTGGATAAAAGTTATGACAACCATATAAGAAAGGTCGATTCGCTTCATACGTCAAAATGTTATCAAGATAAGCAACATCATTACTCATATTCAGCTCAATAGCCACGCCAAACGGATTAAACGTCAACATGGGCTTCTTTATTTCCATCAAAACCTGTATCCAACCGAATCCCATCAGCTCCTAATTCGCTGAAAAAAGTCAAATCATCATATGAAATTTCCAATTCATCAAAGATACTTGGAACGACATCTAAAATTGTTTCAAATCCTAAATTTTTCGCATAACTAATTAATTCTTTAAATTTTTTCTGAACCGCTTCTTTGCCATCGGTCACTTCTAACATACTCATAAAAATTCGAGTAAACCCACATTCGCTGGCTTTTTTTAAATACGCTTTATCTTGATTGATATCACTATGATCTGGATAAACTGATACACCTAATGCTCTTTTCATCTTCGTTCTCACACTCCGCTATTTTCAAATTTATTTCGAAATTTCCAAGCAATCACCGAGCTACACAGGATTGTTGTAGAGCCAACGAGCAATACTGGTTGATTTAGAAATCCGCCAATTATCATGGAAAGAGTAATACAAACTGCCGTAAAAACCAATGTCTTTACTAAACCAAGTTGATAAACAACAGTAGGCAACTGCCCTTTTTCTATAATAATTTGACTAACGATAAAAAAGAAAATGAACCAAATAATCATCTTATACGCTCCTAACTTTCTTCTCTGACTTAGAAGGGGCAGGATATTCATATCAGAACACCCGCCCTAACATTTTTTAATTTTTCGCTGCTTGTTCAGCTGCTAATACTTCTGCTTCTTTATCCAATTGTTGTTTTTCATAAACTTTGAAAAATGGATAGTAGATAGCCATTGTAATTAAGAAGTTAACAATCACTAATACTGCGGCCGAAAAACTCCAATTGGTACTCATCCAAGCAGCAATTGGTGCTGGAATTGCAAACGCTAAGCGTGCAGCCATCATCGGAATTATATTAGCGACTGTTAAGAAATAAGATAACGTTGTGGTAATTAACGGTGCCACGATAAACGGAATACCTAAAATAGGATTCATTACGATAGGCGTTCCGAAAATAACTGGTTCATTAATATTAAACAAGCCTGGTAAGAACGATAAACGGCCAAGACTTTTCAGATACGTTGATTTAGAAAACATCATTAAAACAACTAAAGAAAGCGTAGTTCCAGCGCCACCAATCCAGATAAACCATTGTAAAAACTGTTCTGTAAAAATATTAGGTAACTGATGAACGTTTGCGCCATTGGTAAAAGCTTCAAGGTTTTCTGCAATCGACATATCCCAGAAAGGACGAATAACTGGGCCCATAATCGCTGGACCATGAATCCCTAAAACCCAGAAGAAACAGATTAAGAAGACTGTTAGTAAGCCGCCAAATAAACTGTTACCAGCAAGGATACCTTTAAGTGGCATTAATAACGTACTCAAGAAACCATTCAAATCAAAACCAATTACGTGGCGAATAACCCAGAATAATAAAAGAATAACTGCTCGTGGAATTAACGCAATAAATGAATTTGACACTTCAGGCGGTACGCCATCTGGCATCTTAATCATAATATCTTTTTCAATAAAGAAGCGATAAATTTCAACAGATAACAGCGCTGTTACAATCGCACCAAATAAAGAAGCTGAACCTAAATTTGCTAAATTAATATAGCGCCCTGCTGTAATGACGTTGTCAACATCTTCAAAGACACGTGTTGGTGGTGCCGCTGTTACTAAAAAGGCCATTAATGCTAAAATTCCGCACGTCAAAGAGTCAAGCTTATAACTTTTGGACAATGATGAAGCAATCCCAAATGTTGCATAAAGTGCAAGTAACCCATCGTATAGCGGGAAGGAATATCTAAAATTGCTTGATAAGGTTCAATCAATTTTGTGTATGCCTCAATTGGAATATTTTGAAAAATTGTAAAGAATGAGCCCACAATTGTTAAAGGCATCGTTGCAATTAATCCTTTTCTAATCGCTGTCATATGGCGTTGCGAACCAAATTTATTCGCAATCGGCATTAACTTAACTTCCATTCACTGTACAAAACCATTCATTTGTTAATTCCTCCGTTCAACTAATAAAAATAATAATTATTTCGCATTTATAATAACATAGTAACATTATAATGTAAACGCTTATTCTTATTCGTGACAGAGAAAGTGCAAAACAAAAGGCTTTTTCTGATTATAAAGAAACCGGGAATATTGCACCAAAAATCATTGCGCCTAAAATTGCGCCCCCAGCGATTGGTTTTTTCCAAATGTAAAAGCCTAAAGCTCCTAATGTGGCACCAATCCCAATAGGAATCGAAGCACCCGCCGCACTCAAAATAATTAACGGACCTAAGAAACGTCCTGAGGCATTACCAGCCCCCATCATCACATCCGCACCAAAAGTGGAATTTCCTTGATTGATAGTAAATTTCCGAATCAACACAATTACGCCACCAACTGCTAGCCCTAGTAGCGCACCTGTTAAAAGTGCTAAGCCAAAGTTTTCTACAGGTGCTTTAATACCCATGCTGAGGAAAATTGCAGGTACGCCAATCCCGATCCCCGTTAAAATTGAGCCACCTAAATCTAAAATCCCGACTAAGGAACCTTCTAAAATTCGTGCAAACAGGAAACTTGCACCAAATGCTGCGGCAGCGCCATAAGAACCACCATCTAAACCAGCTTTTAGCATCGCAACAATTGAAACTTCATTAAAGGCGCCCACACCATAAACTACATACATATGTGTTCCTGCAAAAATTGCCGCTGACATAATCCCGACTAAAATGGGAAAGCCCCAATCAGCATACCAAAAACTTTTGCCTTTTAAACCTTCTTGAATTTCTTGTTCTTGTTGTGCCCATTCATTTTTTTCTTGCTGTTCCATTTATGAGACCTCCTTTTTTCTACTTAACGGTGAAGACATTGTGTAAATTATTTAACCATTGGGGAATAGACAAGCGGAAACTTTCGATCATTTCTAAGTCGAAACCTCGGAAGAAGCCACTTAAAATAAATAATAAGATAATGGCACCAAGCATGCCGCGTGTCATTCGGGTCCACCCTAAATCATCGACACCTTTACCGATTAAGATCCCTAATACAACTCCTGGGACAGCATTGCCCATGACTAATTGAGATAATCCGCCAAATAATGTTCCCCAAAAAACCCGTCCGTTTTCCTGCATCTAAAGCCGCTAGCCAGAATAAAACGGGCATCACAGTATTGATTAAAATCGTTGCTGCAGGTACCAACACCGCAACTGCTGTTACTTGTAGCGATTCTGGAATTGCTGCAGCTGTACTATTTAAGAAAGCCACAGTCGCCATTCCTACAAAGGCCCCGACAATCCCCATTTTTTTGGGATTATGCATCGTTTTAGTGACATCTTTATCCTTTACCAATAAAATTGCTGCAGCCCAGTTAGGCACAATCCGGTGGGTCACATCTTGTGTAAAGGCCCCTGCTCCGACGGCCGAAGCCCAAGCATTAAAGAAAAAACCTAAACCAAAAGAAAAGTGTGATGCCGGATCTCCTTGTGCCGCGTTCATTCTCCTAATGTTCTAAATGCCCCTAACCCTTGCGTTTGTGGTGCATGAAACATCCGAGCAGCGCCTGCGCCAGCTGCAAAACCTAGTAAACCACCAATAAGCAATGACTTCAGCAAAATGATTACAAATTCCATTCCTTCTTCCTCCCTTTATACGCCTCTTTTTGAAAGAAACGGAACTACTACTGCGTTCGGTTCTTTAATTGTTTCCGTTAAAAAATCAACTTCTTCGACTGCAATGGCTTGGATTTCCACTTCTACAGCTAGTTCGACATGATAAATCACTCTCTTTCTAGGAAAGAAGAAGAACAGAAATTTTTCTGTATAAACTTGTTCTTTTGCCTGACGAATAGTTACTTTTTTCGGTTCAATCCGGATGAGGACCTCTGTTGTTTCTTTTAATACTTTTTTTGAAACATCATTCAATGCACTTGCAAAAGCTTCATTCTTTCTTATTACCTTTTCCAGAAACAATCACGGTTTGTGTTGACCGTTTTGTGGCATCCATAATTACCGCTCCTTTCTAAGTTACTACTTTCTATGCTCCGTGTTTCTTAATAAATGCTTCAGTTACTCGTTTACCAAGTTCTTCCTGATCCATAAAACCAAATCCAAGAACAGTTTTCCCATCGTTAATTGCTGTTACCCCTTCTTCGATTGATCGCATGCCATGTCTTTCGGGATACCCGTATTTAGTAGCAGCCGTTAACGCCCCTGCACCACCACTGCCACAGAAAGAAATGCCTAAATCTGCCTTTTCTTGTTGCATCACATCTCCTAAACGCATATCAGCGCCCATTCCTGGAACAACAACCGCACGACCACCGGCTTGCTCCACTCCTTTTGCAACATTTTGTCCCTTTCCTAAACGATCTGCGATAACTACTGTAATCATAACTTTTCCTCCTATTATTGTTTTGTTTAGCAACTTCAAAATGAACAGCTAAAACATACCATTCATCTTCTGATAACTGACCAATTGCTTCTGTTGTTTCTTGTGCAATTTTCAACGTTTCTGGTGTTAGTTCCGTAAATAACGTCCGATCAACACCAGATAATGTCGTTCCTTCTCTTGAACGATTCAGCATCTCATTGAGATGGTTGATCAAAATCGTCCACTGTAATTCCGTTGGTTCAATTTGTGCTTCTGCTAATCGCGCACTGGTTTGTTTGATAATCGATTGTAGCTTTTCTGGTTCAGCACTTTGTCGAATGATCTCCTGTGCTTCCATTGCTAGTTCCATCCCCTTCCTCCTTTGGTTGTTCTAAATAATTAAGTAATGCTGAAATTTCAGCATGATTGACAGGTAACTCATTTTTAGCAAATAAACATTCAATTTGCCGAATTTCTTCTTGTCTTTCACGCGATACTTCTCCATTACAAGGAATCTCTTCGTATTGCTTATTAAACGTAATCCGATGTGTCATTAATAAAACGTGCAGTAAAAAGGCTTCTTGATATTCGCTCAGTAACTTTGTTTGAAACATTCGTTTTAACTCTTCATAAATAATATACGCTTTTTACTAACAAATCTTGGCTTTGTATCCGTTCATTTTTTTCAATTACATCAGATTTCGTGGAGCGAGCGGTACCTTTTCCTTGACGTTCCCTAATAAAATTTTATCGACCTCTTCCCGAATCAAACTTAAGTCTGTGTCCGTCAACAATGGACTAACTTTAATAAATGGGTATGTCATTTCTTCAATTGGGAAAATACTCAATACCAAATCAGGCTTTTCTGCTTGAATCACTTCAGTTGCATTTAAAACAGAAGCAAATCCCGCGAGTTCAACGTTTGGTACTTCCTCTAAAATTTTTTGTTCAATTAAACTGGTCACACCTAAGCCCGTCGAGCAAACATACACAATCCTAACAACTTTAGCTTCCTGCTGTTGTCGTTCCTGAGCTGCCAAAAAATGCAACGCAATATATGCGCAGAAAGAATCGTTGACTAGCAAAACAGAACGTTGAATTAATTGTTTACAGGCACTTTGAATAGCTAAAAATAACGCTGGGTGTTTTCCTTTGATTTCTTCAGAAAACGGATTGTATTCATTAATAAATAAATGTTTCTTTGTAAAACGTAAGGACAGGTGTGCAAACAAGTTCGTAAATAATTGGCGATCATTTACAAAAGGATAATTCAGCTCTTTTGAAACGCTTTCAATCACTTGCTTTGTTAATTGAACCATATCTTGCCGTTGATGGGTTCCGAATAAATCACTATAAATATAAAAATATTCATCCGCTAATAAAGGCAAGTCATACCGTTCAAACACCTCTTGTAAAAGTAAAAGTGGTACTTCGTTCCGTTGTTCAAAGCGTGTTTTTTGTGATAACACTCGGTAAGTCCCAATTGTATGTGCCATCTGCATACGTGCTGCGGCAATTGCCACTCTCAACGTAATAGATAATATTTCGGCATAATCAAATTGATTTTGATCGAGTGGATTAATTAAATTTCGCATTTTTTTCAATGCACTACGATAACAACCTTGAAACAATGTCCCTGACCCAAATTTAATTTTAGGGATTTTTTCAGCCCCTTTTGTCTTTGTCACATAGTTCATAATTTGGTAAATATCGTATTCTGTAAGTTCTTTTTGAGTGATAAATTCCATCAGTAATCGTACATTGCTTTCTTCACCACTAATTGTAAACCCTTGCCGTGCTTGGCGAATTAAGGTTAAATCATATGCTTGCAGCAAACCGTTCAAACCTGTTCCAAT
>CATOUR010000541.1:0-150000 GCA_951848785.1 Callosobruchus maculatus
CGTTTACTCAAAAACCCCTCAAGCGATTGCTCCCAAATTTGTCCAACTTGCATGAATAAAGGTCCTTTCGAGTTGAAAAGGTTTTGGTGCCGATCGGACAATGGAGGATGAAAAAGGGTGGGAGGTGCACAAAAAAATGTAATACAACATACAGGGTGAGTCAAGCTCAACGCCTCGGACTCTTGTGGCCAAACGATACCACTTTTCGAAAAACCAACTTTGCGGGTGTATGTAGGTCGGGTTGGACTACATTTTAAAAATAATGACTTTTATTGGGTGTCTGATAAAAGCGTGACTTACCAAAGTTATGTTCTTTTTAATGGAACACCCTGATATTATTGCATATTTAGATTCCCGGGTAAATTTAGTGTAACTTTATGTATCACACATGGGACTTCTAGCAAACCCTTTAGGTGCAAATCACAATTTTTGGTATAAGTAGATGACAGAAAAAAATTGAATATCGCAGCTATTATAAAACATCGAGGGCTGTGACTTTGCCGTGTCACTGAGCATGAAATGGGTGAGCTTATGTTAGATGGACGAGTTTGAAGAACATTTGTACTTGGAGAAATCGGTAGATCAATTAAGTAAACTTCAATCAGAGATAACTTGATTTTTTCAAATGGGAATGCCTAATTTTTTTTATACAGTAAAATATTAAATTTGACAGCCTTTCTAATGATATGCGATTTTAAATATCAATCTGTGGTAGTTTTGATTTAATTTCAAATTTTCAATCAAACCGGTGTTTTCCAATTTTCCTATGTATAAGCGACTTAGCAGGCCATGAAATATAAACAAAAAACTGTTCAGATGGAAGAAAACAACTAACTTAGTAGATAGATACGGACGAGCTGTAGTAAAGAGACAAAATTATAAAAATGACTTACAACAAATCAACTCTTACCAGAAATAACAGAGGTGACACATCTAAGGTCAAAAAGTAGCTGGAGGCTGCGACGACAGAAATGGATATTTTTCAGAGCATAGCAACTACTACAACATTCTAAAGCTTGACAATTCACAAAACCATTATGAATTTTGAAATGAAAGGAAATCTACCACCGCATGTTGCTGACGGTTTAATAGTTTCAGAATAAAATTTCACATTTAATGATTTAAAAAAGTAGTAACCAATACCTTTGACTGAACTTCTACAAATTCTTCAGTATACTCATAAGCAAGATCGCGGAAGATGAAGAATGAATTAAAAATCTGCTCAAATTATTAAACATAATTTACCTGGCAGAAAATTAAAATACGATTTGACAGTATTCCTTTTTTTCCGATCTTGCTAAAAGATACTGAAAAATTTAAAGAACTACAGTCAGACAGTCAGATGACTCAGAGGTATTGTTACTTTGACGGAAATGACTTCTGTTTTATACCATTAAATGTGAAATTGCGTTCTGAATATCTTAGACTGAAGGCAACAGTCGCTGAAAGTTTTGCTTTTATTTCAAAGTCTTTAGTGATTTTGGAAATTCTTAGTCTCTAGTACATTGCAGTAGCTATATAGTAGGCTGTGAAAATTATCGATTTATGTCATATTCCAGCTTCTCTTTGACCTTAGACGTGTTACCGCCGTTGTTTCTGGGTAGGTTGATTTGTTGTAGGGAATGTTCATAATCTTGTCCATTTACTCTAATTCTTCTGGATTTTTTTGCTAAGTTAGTTGTTTGCTTCCAACTGAACACGTTTTTGTTAATATTTCATGGCCTGCTAGTTTGTCTATAGGTAGGGAAATTGAAAAACACTGATTTGATAGAAACCTCGAAATTAAATGAAAACTACCAGAGATTGATATTTACATATTATTAGAAAGGCTGTCAAATTTTACATTTGAGAGTATAAAAAAATTAGGTATTCCCATTTGAAAAAATCAAGTTATCTCTGATTGAAGTTTCCTTAATTGATTTACCGATTTCTCGAAGTACAAATGCACTTCACACTCTACCGTCATAAGCTCACGCATTTCATGCTTAGTGATACGGCAAAGTCACCAAGGGCGTACCCAGGATTTCAGTTAGGGGGGGGCAGGGGGCTGCTTAGTGCTTATACCTGTTTCGAAAATTGACTTTTATTCATTAACTTTTATGATGACACAAAACAAATATTATAAGTACATAATAATTATACTATACATTATGTATAATATATAATATTATATATGTTTATTTTAATTTAACAGTAATCTTCTCGGATTTGCCGAAAATTTGTCTATGACAATCTTTTCAATAAACTCACTGTTGTCTTTTAAATAATTGCGATGTACGCTCATCAGACATAAACCCGTAAGCCTTTCTTCACCCATGGTGCTTCTTAGCCACGTTTTAACTCTTCGCAGCGTACTGAAGGACCGTTCTACGGTCGCCGTGGTGCATGGGATAGTGCTTAAAATAATTAATGCCTTTCTGACAGCAGGGTAAAAAATGTTCGCTTCTTTGAACAGATCAACTACTTCTATGTCCTTTAATTGATCATCTGATAAAGCCTTCGTCACCCATAAATTATGCCAAAGGTTCAGTTCCCCGGTGATATCCAGGTTATAAAATTCTTGGAATGATTCTGCGTTTTTGTGTAGGTCTGCAATGCTGGTTTTTGTCATATACAAGGGATGTAGCCTGCTTAAAGCAAACGCCGGAGTATTTTCTTGGGAGAATCGAATATTCAATGATGAAATGAGTGAATCAATGTATGGTATTATCAGGGAACGCCGCCAATATTCGTTATCATTGTCTGATGGCGGATTACTTCTATGTGTTTGCTTATGAGCAAGACGTGGAACCGAAATTTCTATGTTCAAATCCATTGCAACAGCTCGTGCTTTTTGAAGTATTTCATTACTTATTCTATCAGGAAACTCGCGGTCATTTCTGAGAATGTCCTTGATATTTTTAATGTGTTTTCCTACCGAGATCATGTCGATCGATTTAGCTTGCAGTGCGTTAACTACTGGTTCTATAACTGCTGAATATTTGGCTATTGTTTGTAGAGAAACAATAAACACTGGTTTTGTAACGGCTGAATGCAACTGATATGCAGATTTTCTGGTGGCATAATTTCCCTCTACAGATAACGTTTCTAGAGATTTCACGAGCTCTGAAAAATGTTGAGAAAACTTTCTGATTGATTTATATTTTTCGGACCATCTCGTCTCACATAATCGTGATAGGTTTGGAGCGTAGTTTCGACGTGTAGTCGATTCTCTGAAAAACGTTATAACATCCTTTACAGTGGCGACAGTATTTCTAATTTCTGGCACTGCGTTCGCATCATTCACAACAAGGTTGAGTTTGTGACTTGAGCAATGAAAATATAAAGCACGAGGATATTTTTTTCTCAAAATGGCTTGTACGCCACCCTCTTTTCCTGCCATTGTAGAACAGCCATCGAATCCAAACCCTACGCAATCTTCTTTGGAGAGGTTAGAACTAATTAAGAAATTGTCAATTGCTTCGGCGATTGCGGAAGCATTTTGTGCTTTTAGTTCAACGAACCCTACAAATTCTTCTCTGATTTTACTTTTGCTTTCGTCGTAGAACCGCACGCCTATTGACAGCTGTTCTTTCCCAGATACGTCTGCTGTTTCATCAGCTAAGATTGAGTAAGCCATGGTCTTCCGAACCTCACTAATTACATTCTCCTGAATAACTTCGCCACATAAATTTATTAGTTCGTTTTGTATTCTTGGCGAAGTATAAATTGCATTTCGACGGCACTTTTCAAAGTGACTCTTTAATTTGTTGTCCCCTGAATCGATTCTCAACTTCAATAAATCTAATAAAACACCCTCATCTGCTTGTTTGCCCCTAAGAGGCATATCATGTGTACCGCAAAATACTATACAAGAAATAATTGATGACAATATTTGTCTGTTTTCATCGATTGCTTTTTGGTGTCCACTTTGCAGTTGGATGTCTACAGGAACATTTTCAAGAAAATTTTTTGCAGCATTTGTCGCCGTTTGGTGAAGGTTGGTCGTTGCATGCTTTCGGCAGTCTTCATGCATATTTTTGAACTTTAAATATGGCCTGACCATAAACGATCCCAAAATTCCTCTCACAGTGCTAATGGGCGGAGGAAACAAAACACAATACTTACAAAGAGCACCTTTTAGTCGCTTGGAATATACTAGCCATGGTGAATATTGATCCAACCAAGCATGATTAAATTTTCTTTTTAAATGGCTTGCATCACTTTCAAAATCGTAATTTCTGGGCGGGATCCAAGGATTTTGTAACAACTCCCTCTTCTTTTCCGTCGATAGCTGGGTAGCCAATCCAACATAACGACCCAGATCATTTTCATGACAGCCATCGTCCACTATAATTTCAGGATCGACGTTGACGTCATAAGTTTGTTGGGATGTCGATGGAGAAGAATAGTCGGCAACAGATATATTAAGAGGTTCTACTGAAGAATTTGACGCTTGTCCAATGTTAGCATGCAATGATATTGGCATTACATGAGTGGTTTTATCATGGTTGTCATTTTCATCGCTTCCACTGCTACTTTCCCGACCTTTTTTTCTTTTTTCGCGTGGCCTCCCTAAAAAATGGATACACAGAATTACCCTTACAGTGTTTAGGCGGGTTGCATAGGACGAAAATCAAAGATCAAGTTTCACATTCTCTTGCATATGGTTTGAACGCCAAATAATCAAAACTAGGTAAGTAATTTGAAATAATACACTTGTTGTGACGTTAGAGAAAAGGGATTTTGTTGTCGGTATGATCTTATTAATAAATCCAAAATATTGCAAGGATCTTTCTTTTATGTTTTTTTTTTTAACTTTTTTATCACAAAATATTCACAAATGTTATTTTAGCTATTATAACAAAACCACGTGTTGTAATTAATAAATTTAAATATTGTAAGTAATGCCTAAGATATACACTTACAAGAGAGTCATAGCCCCCCTTAAACAAATCAAATAATCATATTAAGTATGTACTTAAGTGTTTTGTTTTGACTCGCCTCTTTCAAAGAATTTCCTGATATCCATTTGACGGAGTAATATTTCCAGTTGTTGCGCAGTAAACGTAAATCTCGTGTCTCCGCAACGAAACTATAAGACACTATCTATGGCGTATGAAATATTCGCTCGTATTCCACTCCGAACTGAATTGTATTCGAACTAAATTCACGTGCTCTGCCTTACGTTCCGCTTATACAGGGTTATTCACGTTATTCGACACGGAGCATTATGGCTAAAGTATTTGATAAAAAAGAAAATAATAATTTGGGATGGATAGAGACCCATAAAGGCTACATTTTAAAAATATTTTCATGTTATACAGGGTGTCCCAAAAGCACGAAATGTATCAAAGTTATGTTTTTTTGAATGGAAACCCGGTATATTATTGCATATTTAGATTCCTTGATGAATTTTATTGTGACTTTATGTATCACACATGGGACTTAAAGCGAACCGTTTAGGAGTAAATCACCATTTTCGGTATAAGTAGATATCAGGAAAAAATTGAATATCGCAGAGATTATAAAATCTGGAAGGCTGTGACTTTGCCGTGTTACTAAGCATAAAATGCGTCAGCTTTGATGAGACTGCCAAATTTAAATTACGTTTATGCTTGGAGAAATCGGTCGATGAATTAAGGAAACTTCGGTCAGCAATAACTTGATTTTTTCAAATGGGAATGCCTAATTTTTTTTATACGGTTAAAAGTAGAATTTGATAACCTTTCTAATGATATAAGGTTGTGCATATCAATCTCTGGTAGTTTTCATATAATTTTAAATTTTCAAACAAATCGGCGTTTTTCAATTTGCCTACCTATAACCAACGTAGCAGGCCATGAAATATAAACAAAAACCTGTTCAGGTAGAAGAAAACAACCAACTTAGCTGAAAAATACACACGAACTAGACTAAAGGGACAAGATTATAAAAATTACTCACAACAAACAAAGTCTAACCAGAAACAACGGCGGTAACATATCTTTGGTCAAAGAGAAGCTGGAGTATGGCAGAAATGGATTTTTTCACGGCCTACTAGCTACTGCAATGTTCTAGAGATTGGCAATTTCCAAAACCATTAAAAATTTTGAAATAAAGTAAAAACTACTAGAGAATGTTGTAAGCAGTTTATTATTTTTATAATAAAATTTCACATTTAATGATATAAAAAAGTATGCAATTCTGTCAAAACTCAAGTCAAAAGTACCTCTGGCTGGAGCTCTGAAAATTCTTCAGTACCTATTAGCAAGGTCGCAGAAAATGAAGAATGAATTAAAATTTGTTCAAATTATAAAACATAACTTAAATGGCAGAAAATTTAAATCTGATTTTTCAGTATTCCTTTTTTGCAATATTGCTAATAGATATTGGAAAATAGAAGGGCTACAGTCAGAGGTATCGACTTCGACGCAAATTAGTACTTTTTTACACCATTACATATGATTGATAGTTGCGTGCTGGAGCAACAGTCGCTGGTTGTTTCTGTTCCATATGAGGGTTTTTGATTGCATTGGAAATTTTTAACCTCCAGTAAATTGCGGTAGCCAGTAGACAGTAAAAATATCTATTACTGCCATACCCCAGCTTCTCTTTGACCTTAGATATGTTATAGCAGTTGTTTCTGGGAGAGTTGATTTGTTGTAAGGAATTTTTATAATCTTGTCCCTTTAGTCTAGTTTGTGTGTATTTTTCAACTAAGTTAGTTGTTTTCTTCTAGCTGAACAGATTTTTGTTTATATTTCATGGCCTGCTACGATGCTTATTGGTAGGAAAATTGAAAATCGCCGATTTGTTTGAAAATTTAAAATTAAATGAAAACTACGAGAGATTGATATTCACAACCTGATATCATTAGAAAGCTTATCAAATTCTACGTTTGACCGTATAAAAAAAATTAGGCATTCCCATTTGAAAAAATCAAGTTATCGCTGATCGAAGTTTCCTTAATTCATTGACCGATTTCTCCAAGCATAAACGTAACTTAAATTTGACAGTCTCATCAAAGCTGATGCATTTTATGCTTAGTAATACGGCAAAGTCACAGCCTTCTATATTTTATAATCTCTGCGATATTCAATTTTTTCCTGATATCTACTTATACCGAAAATGGTGATTTACACCTTAACAGTTCGCTTTAGGTACCATGTATGATACATAAAGTCACACTAAAATTCACCAAGGAATCTGAATATGCAATAATATATGGGGTGTTCTATTTAAAAAAACATAACTTTGATACATTTCGTGCTTTTGGGACACCCTGTATAACATGAAAATATGTTTAAAATGTAGCCTTTATGGGTCTCTATCCATCCCAAATTATTATTTTCTTTTTTATCAAGTACTTTAGCCACAATGCTCCGTGTCGAATAACGTGAATAACCCTGTATACTGAAAATATTCTCGCTCCCGAAATATGTAGAAAATACTCGAGCTCGACTCTATTTCCATCCTTGTCTTATAATACATGCTATCACTGTCTTTTCTTTCCGGAATAGTCCATGCTAGAATATTCTTCGTGGTATTGCTATTCAATACTAGATGTCTCTATTGACCGTATACAGTATACATTGAGCCTATTTCTTTTTACTGGAAAAAGTACTGCCGTCCGAAACTAGATGGCGTTAGATGTTATTTTCTTCCAATTATATTCAGCTTTAATCCTATATGGCTCTGATTGTCTCGTCGGAAGCGGAAACTACGAGATACCACGGTTTTGTGGGAGATTTAAATTATATTGCATCGCTAACAGTATACTAGAGTCTGTCTAGTGAGTCGCGGCACAGAAATAACCGCGGCAAATTTAAAAATAATTTAGTTGTAAGCACTGAATAGAATATGCTATGAAATTTGAGTTTGATACTTTCACTATTTTATTTTATGAACACTAAGAACCTTAAACTAAATCTGTACAGATATATACTACTTAAAATAATATGCAACATATTGAATATTATTTTATTTTAGCATAGCATTGAAAACAAAAATTATATAATAAAACCAAACTTGCATCAAAACCGTACTTAATTTTTATTTATTCTGTCTCGTAATCAAAATCAGATTCTAGAAATTAAATTATCGACTATAAATCATTACTGACACTTTCATTTGTTAGTGATAACTAACAAATAATAAAAACGAAATAAAGAAATAAATAAAGTGTATCAAAACTTGATCAAAACATTTTGCGTTTCGTTTGACGGCGGCTGAAGGTCGCCATATAAAATATTCTAATAAATACGTTGTGACACGACCGACACGACTCACTATACAGACTCTATATCGAATGTTGTAGAATATTTAACTATAGAAAATAAAGAACAAATCTGGCTGAAAAGATATTTTGTTTCCAACACTTCATTTTGCGCAGAGTAGGTAACACGTTTTTAATTTTTATTTGCCAAAAAAAATTACATTTATTTAATCTTCTAGGGGGGGGCAGCTGCCCCCCCCCTGCCCCTACCTGGGTACGCCCTTGAAAGTCACAGCCCTCGACGTTTTATAATAACTGCGATATTCAATTTTTTTCTGACATCTACTTATACCAAAAATTGAGATTTGCACCTAAACGGTTTACTAAAAGTCCTTCTGTGATACATGAAGTCGCACTAAAATTTACCTGGGAATCTAAATATGTAATAATATACAGGGTGTTCTATTTAAAAAAGCATAGCTTTGATATGTCACGCTTCTATGAGACACCCTGTATAAAAGTCACTATTTTTAAAATATAGTCCAACTCAACCTACATACATTCGCAAAGTTGGTTTTTCGAAAAGTGGTATTGTTTGGTCACAAGAGTCCGAGGCGTTGAGCTTGACTCATCCTGTATAAATTTGATAGGACCAGTTGCAAGAAAAAGTGTCTTTATGTCTAAAACAATATATCACATGTTATTTTTCGGCAATCCAAAGAAACTATGCTCCACTGTGTCGACGAGAATGCTTACATTCCTCGGACATATTCACAGAAGCGATAATATGGAGAAATTTGTAGTTTAGGGTCACGCCCCGAGTGGGCGGCGCCATGGCCGTTCCCCTACACGCTGCGCTGGGTGGATACGACGAAACAGTTGCTGGATATGAGTATCAAGAGTGCCACTGAACTGACAGTAAATCGCGAACTATGGCGAGCTATAGTTCTCAAAACGGTTGATAATATTTGTGTCAGCAATACTAGAGCTCCGATTTAATGCATTTCACGAGTTCACAACATGTCTGTTAAGACATTGTCACTACGATGATGATTTTTCGCTCAACTGGAGGCTAAAAAAAAATAAATAAATTGAAATACGCAAATGTATGAACAACAGCCACTTGAGTCGGGGAAGTTCCTAGTACGAGGTCTACCTCGTACAACGTTTCACATTTTTATGCTTATGTAGTGGATGTTTTGATATCCATATAGGCGACCAATTAAAAATTTCTGTAATAAATAGTTCGGATGAAAAGATTTTGTTTTAGAAGCCTCGCGCTAGGTACTCGTACGTCTGTGAATCACTGCTGCCCGCTCCGCTCTGAATTCGTGGCATATCCCGTATGCAGGTGTATAATAAATTACAATAAAACAATTATTGTTACACCCGCCTTCCACTTCGCTTGCCGCGACCGCGATCGGCTGGGGAGAAAACGCTGGCTTTTCCGCTACAAGCTGCGCCAGCGGAGGGGGGCAGGGAGGCCGTGCACTCAGCACTCAATTTAAGTAAGTCGCTCTCCCCCTGTACAATTTTCTGGCGGCGCCAGTGGCCACATGGCCTACTTGACACATTTCTATATTTTTGTTATAGCCGCTCCCCGCTCCTCTCTCTGCTTCCACTCAGAGCGCAGAGGTCATGTTCAGGCTATGACTGAGCGCTTCAAATTCTTTAGATGGATAGAACAAAAGTTATATGAATTTAACAAAATTGATTTGTTCCGTTCTTCGCAAACTAAAGTTATTTATTTGCTATTCGTAAACTCCTGGATTTTCCAGATAAATGTTTGTAAAATTGACAGTCAGACGAACTCAATGACTTTAGATGCCTCGTTTTTTAGAAACAAAAAAAATCAAATAAAAATAGAACCTACACCTGTTTGCAAATACTGGCTGGAAAACGGCATATTTGACACATGTACATACAGGATTAAGATTATGCTGTCGCTTCTCGTCAGTTTTGTTATTGTCGGATTATGCTATAAACCAAAAAATCATATTTTTGAGAGCTGTTTTCATTCAGCAAAAAACCGTCCAAATGAAAAATAACTGTAACGTTTCCCACAATGAGGAGTGATGCATTGACACAATCCAGTGGCGTAACTTCAAATTTGCCCCCCCCCCGCAAGATACTTCCCGGGGCCCCGGGGTAATTTGTAAAATTTCAGTTTTTGTATTTCTCTATAATTTTTTTTTTTTGAACAGTTTCTTCTGAAGGGAAATACTATACAACAATTGTATTTTACAATATCATGTTAAAAAAAAGTTCCCATACAGGAGCAAATGATTTTACAGGTTTTTAAATTAGGGATACGATGAAATTAAGATAATTATTGATATACATTCAAATAAACAATAATTTTTTAACGGCATTATTTTTAATAGTACTTTTGAGTGCTAGATAATGTTTTGGAACCGAAGCCGTACTTTTTCAAATCACCCCCTGGACCACGGAGAGGGGGTTGCAACCCTTGATTTTTCCCCTTGCCGCATGATTTTTGTACGGCGTTGCGGAATAATGGATTAGAAGCAGTATTGAAATAGTACGAAACTGATGCCGTACAGAATCAAATGACCAAATTTACCCTGGAAATTGTCGGAAAATCAAAAAAAAATCTGACTTCGTGGCGCACCATTTTTTACGGTACTGCGCGTTTTCTTATTATTTTTCATGGATCTATCGATGGTAAGAATGCCGCACAAAAATATATGACCAAAATGTACTCACTCTACCTGTACTTTTGAATTCTCACCTGCACTCAGTTGAAGAGCTTACAAGTGACGGCATAGTGCTGAATCTTATCATTTTATGCTCTTACATCGTTCTAGATAGGTCACCTGGTGGTTCAAATGACCCATCATTTTTTTGACATGGGCCTGTACTCTATAAATAAAAACAGTTTTCTGAAAAAATATATGAAAAACTAGTTAATTTCAACGACTTCTATACACAGTTAAAAAAAAGTATCATCTTAGGACTCATCCTTCATAATATATTAAACAGAAAATCTTGGAGTGAGTGGTCAAAACTTGGAAAGAAACGCGGGTCGCTGCATAAAGGCAACTGCCAAGCTTTCAGCAATGTTTATTGCCATATTCGAAGCTTCGACGTTGAGGTTTGCTCGCAGAAAACAGAAATGTGATTTTCAAATTCAATTTCTCAAATAAAAAAGACGTCAAACAATTTTTGGCTAATTTAACTCGGTGTCTTCCACAACACAGGTCACAGAAACAACTAACACATAGGTGCAGAATACAAACTAAACGATGACCTTCAAAGTTTACATGTTTAAATCACCCGAAAAATTAAAAAATTCGTGGTTTGAAAAGACACATTTTTCGATTTAAATTTCGTTGTTTAGTTTGTATATTACACCTATGTGTTGGTTGTTCGTGTGACCTGTGTTGTGAAAGGCATCGCGTTAAATTCGGCAAAACTTTTTTGACGTATGCTCTTTTACCGTATTTTTCTATTTACTGCAGATACTGCGCCAATTTTTAGGGTTTAGTTTAAAATGCAATACTGTCTCACTTTTTCATTTCAGTGATAGGTATGTATCATGGGGTTCATAGGTATTTTTGTAAAATATACTAACAACAAGGAAAGCGACCTTTTAATTTAGTATCTACTTTCTTGTTGCACAGTTGCACAAACGATGGCTCCAAGGCTGCGGGCCCTTAGTTACGCCACCGAGTGACACTCTACAGTGCCTGCAGGGGGAGAGCTCTGCTGGAGTTTACCCTAAAATTATTTTAGATTCAATTAAGAGTAGCGACGTAGAATGATTTGCAAAAAAGTGTACACTCTGAAAAGTTATCAATGAATAGGAATTAAGTGATAAGATGTTACTTTGTTTTACTGTGAAGTGCATTTCCAATTTAATCTATTACATCGGATAAAAAAACACTTCTTTGCGAAACTGAATATATTTAAGATTTTATCTAGCTGATAAGACATGCATCTAGTAATATAAAAGTTGCACATGCTGAAGGGCTGAACACACAGTGCTGTGCTTCACTAAATATACCAACATGAAAGTCCTAGTTGTTTTAGCTCTAGCCCTCGTAGCTGTACAAGCCACCTCTGACGAGGAACTTTGGCACCAGTTCAAGGTATGGTATGAATTTATATTTCCAGTTTTGCTATTAGAAATCCAGATTTGTTTGTTACAAATCGTCAAAATTGTCTTATATCTAGTTTAAGAGAAATTTAATGTTATGATGTTAGCTGGACAGCTATAGTGCTATTTTATTCTGTAAGCGTTGAATAGAATGTCAGAAATTGCCTCAACGTTGCTAATTTCACCAAAATAATTCTTCCATGACATCTGGATCTACATTGAATATCTACTACCTTATAGTGGCATTTTTCAATGACAGTTTTGGTTTTATAAGAGCGTCTTTCATATCTTGGTCTACCGCATAGTATATTTGTCCTTGCGACAGCACTATTTTTCAGCTTACTACTTAACTCCTTTGACCTGACCACAAAATAAATCATATTCCTCTTTGGCGTTTAGATTTGCTAATGTTCTCGTAAAACTGTGACTTTAATAGTATAACATTTTTTGATTGAGTGTCCTGTAATAAAAAATCCAATACAAAAACTCTCGTAAATAGTCTCTTGCATTTCTCTCCGCAGGAACTGGCATGACACAGTTTTCATTCTGCAAGCTTCAACAAATATCTTAACCATACGGCATGCCGACTTCCCAATATTTAAGAACAAATTATATCATCAGTAAGAAGTACAATAAAAAGTGTTTTTTACTCAAAAAAAGTAGAAAATTATCAGAGATCCCTTGAGTACAAAGTTTGAATGGCTTTTATATTGTCCTGTTTCTTTTTCAATTTAGTTTCACCGCCACTAGCATAATTTTCAAAAACCATAGACTTTATCGATCGCTACCGCGGCTCACGGTACAGTTTAGATATTTCATCGCTAACAGTTTAATGATGAGCTACTCACATTACATCATTACCTACAACAATACAATTTCAATTTTTTTATCTAAGGTAGGGCAGCATTCGGGTAAAGCCGAAGAGCATACGCGTTTTCCATCCTCGCTACGGTAGTAATACTGTGTCAAAATTTCATTAAATAATTCAATAAATACCAGGTACACAATACAGAATAGTCTAAAGCAGTGTTTCTCAACTGGATTTACTCCAAGGACCGGTAAAATATTTCGACACGTTCTCACGGACCGGTAATTTTAATAATGCGACCCATTGGCATAATTTTCCACAAAGATAAATATTGAAGACAAGCATAATTTTGAAAGCATTTTATTTGTTATTTTACATTTGTATATTCAACTACCTTGAAACATTGCATCGAGCATAAAACTACCAAAACTTAACTAGAACTCCAAGAAAATTTCAATATGAATGATGTATTTTTTTAATTAATATATTAGCAAAAACAACAATAAATCGAAATGTGAACAGCGTAAGTAGATACAAAATAAGCAAGAAATAAAATTAAAGGATATATAAAAACTAAAAATAATGAGATTGCTGGTGGTCCTTGTTGCTGACTAAACTGTCAATCCTAGACGTTAAACCAGTTACAGCAGGCGCAAGAGCAAGTCGATTTCTACGTTTCGTCTTTTATAACAGTCATAGCCGAAAATGTAGTTTCACACAAATAAGTTGAGGAAAAAGGCAGTATAAACTACAACGCCTCTGCATGAAGATGGGGGTATTCTGTTGCAGTCTTTAACCAGAATTGATATATATTTACTGAATTGAACTGTGACTTAAGTCTTAGATCTGAAGGCAGGTCAATAAGTTCAGTTTCCTCAGCTGTAGTGAGATCCTTATTGGGATTATTAATAAATGGATTGA
The DNA here is from genome assembly GCA_951848785.1 of Callosobruchus maculatus. Classification (NCBI taxonomy): domain Eukaryota; kingdom Metazoa; phylum Arthropoda; class Insecta; order Coleoptera; family Chrysomelidae; genus Callosobruchus; species Callosobruchus maculatus. The sequence continues at coordinate 14,026 of CATOUR010000541.1, forward strand.
TTATCCACGGATTAACTGAATGCACATCTTCCTCTGGGGGATAATACTGATCCAAAGCTATTTTTCGCCAGATCGTATATTTTCTGAACTAGTAAACTATTGTTATTGTAATATAGGTACTGTTGCAATATCAGTGGTCGGCTGATAACAAACACTTTGGATTTTGGACAGATAGCGATATTTTGCGGACCGGTAAATATTTCTTGCGGACCGGAGGCGGTCCGCGGACCTGCGGCTGAGAAACACTGGTCTAAAGCAATACTCGTATGTATAAGCAAGGCGATGTTCGGATGATGGACCTAAAAATTTTATTATGCCGCTAGGTACTTCTTTCACACATCAATGGAAAACCCATTACGATTACAGCGAAATTGTCAGTTTTAAACTCTCCAACCACTCCCCAACCAGCCCAATTTCACCCCCACCCAACAAATTACCAGGAACTCCTAAATTGCCTAAAAACGAAGTTTGAGGTAGGTATATTTTAAATTTTTGGGTTTTTGCTGGGTGCTCCGCCGCCCATGCACGAATTTTCAAAATATTATACCAGCACTCAGCGGCGTAGCGTCCATTGATGGTCGCATCGCTTCCAAATATTGTAACACCGTCTTGATTTAAAAAAGTCACGATGATCTCCTACAATGAATTAAAATTCTCAGAAAATTTATTCAAATAATTAGATTCAATTTCAATTATTGAATGTATGTATTGGTTATGTAAGGGCTATGCTAAACGCTAAAAATAAAAATATCTCGACAGCGCGATGATGCGAGTGATGCGACTTTTCTGGTCACATCCTTGAACCCCGCTGAACGCGATCCGAGTAGGTCAATGACTACGTTTTTACAGTGTTCAGTCCGCTGTTTTATGTCGGTGGGTGATGCGGTTACCTAAACACATCTCGTTCGCGATATGAATATGAAGTAAGATATCGTTGCGCGTCGCGATGAACAATTCTGATTGCGACTAGAAGAATTGGTCTTAACTTTAAAATTTAAGATCTAACAGATACGTTCGCAACTTTTTTTTTTAACCTAGATTTAGTTCCTTTTTAAAATTGGTTTGGTATTTTTTTAACCTCCTATACTGTTGGTATGTTTTATTTTTGTAACTTTAAAATTAAAGACCGTAATAAAAAAAATCTTTATTGTGTTGGTAAAATGTTAATTGCAGTTACTTATTATATCTCCTTGTATTGACGCTACCCTACGCCGCTGCCAGCAATAGGTACCTACTATATGACCTCACCTCATATCGCTACCCAAATTTAATCACAATTCATGCAGCGGTTACTGAGATTACGATGCTAGAAGAACGCCAACAGACAGACCGACGGAATTTTGTGAATTTTAGTTATGTGTTCTGTTGATATCGTAAAACGCCCAAAAGGCGTATTATCTCAAAATCTAAAATTTACGCGATTACAATATAATACTCACCTCCCACAATACTCTGTGGGAAGTAAAATGGATTGCTTCCTTCAATTAATGTAATTACACTTATAAGACATTATCTTCCGCTGTTTCTTCTTATATCCATAAGTGTTCAGTGTTCCGCATTCGCACAAAGGTTGAAAACCACTCCAAATAATGGAACATATGTCACACTCGTTACTAAAAATATCAATAAAAGATATGCTAAGTATTGGAGCTTCAAGCTGAGAACGTATATACCACGATAATTTACATTTGCTATGTATTCCACTCTAGGTTGAACATGGAAAAACCTATCGTGACCTTTATGAAGAAAAACAGCGCTTCACCATCTTCCAATCCAACTTAAAGACCATCGAAGAACATAACGCCAAGTATGAGAATGGTGAAGAGTCCTACTTCATGAAAGTTACACAATTTGCTGACATGACACCTGAAGAATTTCAAGACTTTCTATTGTTGAGCTCAAAGTCACTTCCAGAGGTAGGAGATGCTATTTGGGAAGCCGAGGAGGGTGTAGCTGCACCAGCATCTTTTGACTGGAGAGAGAAAGGGGCTGTACTTGGTGTCAAAAACCAAGGAGCGTGTGGATCGTGCTGGGCATTCAGTGCGGTAAGTTAAAAAATATTTTATCTAAATTATAATTTAAACATAAAGATAATATTTCTCTTCTCTAAAATTTGTGTAATTGTCGCCGCTCTGCCAGTATTCCAGTTTATTTATTCATCTGCCTGTACAACTATAATTTTTGCAATCGTTGTAGCTGGAACCATAGATTCGTTTTTCATGAGGCAGTTTTACAATCATGTGCATAAAAAATAAATGATTGAGAAAAAACAAAATAATTCGATACATTACCTACTATCGCACAATGACATCTTTTATTATGATTGGCCTCACGCACCTGGACTAATGATTGAAACCTTATGACTTCCATTAAAAATTACTTCTGCTTCTGTATCGTCTGTCGTTTTTATCAAAGCAATACAGGATTTAGCTATGTTAGCTTTATTACCGTTTATCCAGGTGTTCGGTCATTTAGTCATCTATTCCTGACGTCTAACGTCTTTGGGCGAGCTATTCTTTTGTGTACTGCCCGCTATCGGGTGACAGTTGCGCGTTGCGCCGGCAGGGAGATTGTTTGGATCCGTCGTACAGGACGTACCGTTTGAGGAGTTGTTGGCTGTTTATGTTTACGCGTGGAGGGTGAAGGTATTCTTGCGTGTGCAATTATTGTATACTGTTGGCTGTAACTCAGAATAGCAGTAAGTACACACTGATTTATTGGTTAGAACCGTATACTGTTGAAATATACACTGTAAAAGTAATGTTGAAGTAAAGGTGTGATGATTCATTCAGCTTTCTTTTATTCAAAACTCCCTTAACCTGAACTGGTGCTTACAATTGTGTATGGAATACAGTATCGTTTTCTTTAGGTGCCATTCCCATTCTGGAGGTTGGCAATCATAAAGGCAAATCGAACTTTGGAAACCGCCCCCCTAAATAGCTGGTAGTTGGAGCAGTAATTATACCAATCCCTCAGATTTTTCATCCGCGAACCTCTTCTTCTTCCTATTGTTCTTTTTCCTGCGATTTTTCCTTTTATTATTACCATTTATGTTAATCAATGTTATTACCTACTTGAAGTAGATGATATTTTCTCCCCTCTCATAACGTGTCTCAGATACTGTAATTTTCTTATCTTTATGGCTAGTAATAATACTTCCCTTTGTTTGTCCATTCTTATTAATACTGTTTCGTTTGTAAATTTGAATACATTATACAGCGCTTGGATCTCATGAAAACTAAGGGTGTTTGAAAAAATCCGATGTGTGACTCGGTTAAACTGTAAATGTAAAGCTTTTAGATTGTAAGGGTGTAACTAAATAAGTGTAAAACATCTAAGGCAGTGATTCCTCATCGAAAAAAAGATAGGATCTTTCATATAAAGAACTTCATTGGAGCATAGATACAGCCCCTTAAAGGGGGTGCATAAAATTTGTTTAACAATGTTTTTTACAAGCTCTAAAAAAGTTACAATATTGAAATTAACCTGACATTTTCTACTACCAAAAAGACACTTAGCTAGTAATTTATTTGATTTAGCCCATTGTTGTATGGGGTGGAAAACACAACCCCTAAAATTTATTTCCAATGCAACTTTTTGTCGTCTTATTATTTGTTTACCGTTTAAAAATCTATTTCCGACAACCTGTTTCATTCGAAACAAAAAATGTATCGTGGTTTTTTTGCCTAAAATAAACCAGTTGGCTACAAAAAATTATTTTGCGAATATGCGGCATGTATCTTGGCAAGAAACATTTTTTGTTTAGAATGAAACAGGCCCTGTATAGGTATCTCAATAAATAATGATTTTATGGACAATTTTTTTATACAAAAGTTATTTAATATCGTATGATGTGTCATAATACGGAAGTATTCAATTGTTTTTGTTTCAGAAAATAAACGGGTAACGAAAAAATGGCTCCATAAAAAATAGAACGTTATGCAATACATCAATGTTAGTCCAGTATTTATTTTTCACCAAAATAAAACAAATGAGCCTATACGTCCCTTATTAACCCTTGAAGACTAGATGAAATTTGCAAAAACGGTTTTCATCCTAATAGGTGTTCAAATGTTCACAACAGTATCCTAATCTACCGCAAAAAACTTGAAAAGAACTGTTGGGCATTCTGGGGAAGACATTGAACACCCATTGTGATGAAAACCGTTTCGTTGCTAATTTCATGTTGTCTTCAATGCTTAATAAGAAAAGTACATGCCAATTTGTTTTATTTGGATGTCAGATACATGCTAGATAAATGTTATTGATGTAATAAACTTAATAAAGTTTTTGATTTTGTGTGAAACATTTTCCTGTATTTGACATGTTGTCATTGAAAAGAGGAAAAAACTATATCAAATGAGCATAATGAAAGGGTATATTGCTTTTTTTTGAAAATTCAATTGTTTTTCATTGCTCATTTGTTTTCTGAAACAAAAAACAAAAACAACTGAATACTGTCGTATTGTGGGAAATACAATCCTAAATAACTTTTATATAAAAAAATGTCCTAGAATTATTATTTACTGAGATATATGCTATATTCCATACATAATCCACACACTGTATAATCAATCCTATATTAAATGTTGTTTGCGGGCGTATATCAATTTGGTCATATTGAACCGACTTAACATATAAATAACTTCTCAGGTTTACTAAATTAGACATTTTCAGAATACATACAAAGTATTTTTGTATTATATCACGTATTTTTTTGCTCATTCTAAATCAATTTGCTGCACAACTTTATTACAGATTCGTATTGCATTAAAGACGAAACGCTACCCTTGAAAATTCAGTAGGTATGTTCATGACATCAGCGAACTCCCGCTCAGGCATATTGTATAATGTATTATTTTATATTTTAGCATGTTATGTTTTCCTCGCATTTTTGAACAACTCTGATTTTTTAAATAAATAATATGAGTCGGCTATCACTGAATTCAAAATAACATTCTGTAAACCTTGCGATAATTAAAAATCAACTGCATATTTCTTGTATAATTTTTGAAATCCCATAACGTAACTAAAACTCAACGAACTGATTAACGTAACGTTCATTTGAAAACTTCCCACCACGGATTTATCGAAACCTGCTGTTTTAACGCAAACACGTTGTGACACACTGACACGTCAAAAGATTTTTCAAGGAGGACACCTTTTTAACCAAAAACTACTTCACCTTCTTGTACCCTCTGCCCACCATGCAGGATCGTCCCCTTAAAAATTTTAAATGACAAGGGATATTCAATAATATCTTGTTTCAAAGGTATATCGAAGTCCCTTAATTTGTCACTTAATTTTTTTAAATCGGTCGATTTTTAAAAATCAAACTTAAAAATAAAGGACTTCGACATACCTTTGAAAGCTATTTATCCCTTGTCACTTAAAATTTTTAAGGGGATGTCTCTGAGGGACAGCGGGTACAAGGAGGGAAAGTGGTTTTTAATCAAAAAGTTGTCACCCTTGGCAAATATTTTGACGTTCTCCTTTCAATCAGTGGTTTTCGATAAATTCATGCTGGGAATTTTTCAAATGAACACCTTGTCACCTTCTATATAAATATCGTTGTTTATCAATATTTAATTAAATACCAGGCTACCTGGCTGCTTAGTTTTTATGGTCATTTAGTTTTTTGTTCTGAATTAATAAGATATTTACGCTAATCAGGCACGTATTTAGAAGTGGGGGGTCCGGACCCCCCCCCCCCCGAAACGTTATGTAATGTCATATAAAAAATAGTGTCCACATATTTTTGCACCCCCCCCCCCCCGGACGACAGCAAATTTAAGATGGCAACTCCAATCTGGACCCCCGAAAGGTCAAGCAAGTGCCACCCATAATCTGGACCCCCACCAAAACCAAATCCTGGATACGTGCCTGACGCTAATACGTACTATATTTTTATTTGTACTTCATCAAATTAAAATTGATTATTACATAGTTGTTTTTGCATCTTCCTGAAATACAGGGGTTCCACTGTTTCAGTTGCTTCTTATCTTCTCATTCTTTATTATAATACTATTCTCATATTCCTTTTTGATGCCTCAATTGCCACGACCAAGCTATTACCCTCTCCCCAAGACACTGCATACGCTCTTGAACCTACACGATTGTCACTAATGTTTACCTTCGATTCTACAGACGGGCTGTTTGGAAGGCCAATTAGCTATCAAGCAGAAGAAAAAGATCTCACTGTCCGAGCAGAATCTAATGGACTGCTCCAGCAGCTATGGCAACGGAGCGTGCAATGGAGGTCTGATGACCAGCGCCTTCAGGTACGTCCATGACCATGGAATCAACACCGAGGCGGACTATCCCTACGAAACCAAGAAGGGCAGCTGCCGATTCAACAGGAACAAGAGCGTTACCAAAGTCGGCAAGATTTATTCAGTCGCCAAGAGCGAAGATGCTCTCAAAGAGATAATCGGTAAGTTTATCCTTTCATAGTATAAGCAAAATAAAAAATAATATCAAGAACTCAATCATCTTGAGACGAAAATGACGACACACTTCCCAACCCAACACGTAGTCCCTCCTACTGACTTCGGTTAAGTGATGGGAAATTTGATTTCATTAATATATTTCCATAATACTTACTTCCCACATCGATAGGTGAGCGGAGTATTGTGATCGTGCAATTTTTTTTTTAATTTTTAGATAATACACTTTTTTGGGCGTTTAATGATATCTATATAACGAAAATTCACGACACTCGTTTCCGTCGTTCTGTCTGCCTGTCCGTCTGACTATCCATCTGTTGTCCGCCTATCTGTCTGTCTGTTGGCATTTTTCTAGCCTCGTAATCTCAGTAACCGCTGCATGGATCCATTTCCACAGTTGGTAAGCCAACGTGAGACTTCTTTGTCAATGTTGTTGCCCGAGTTTTCTGTACGTTAAACTGTACTTTATTTATGTACTATTTGATTTACTCGACAATTGTTTTGATATCGACATTGATATGTGAGGCATGCTGCTGACGTACCGTCTCCTGACTTGCCTGGTTCCATACAGAATATTAATGTACTCTCGTCTGCGAAGCTGTAGATTGGATTGGATGTTATTTCTAGCAGCTCGTTGATGTACAGCAGAATCGGTGTAGGGGACAGGACAGATCCCTGAGGAACACCTGCGTTTATTGAAAATACGTCGGATGAACAGCTTTCGACTACAACAAACAGAGATCGTCCGTTCGGCCGTAGGGAACCTCTTTGATACTACTTAGACACATTGCAAAGTCAACTAGTGCGCAAGTGATAAATGCCTTGCACCTTTTGAAATCAAACAAGCACAAAATATTACCAAATTCAATGTTTTCAGCAATTATGAATTCAACAAATTTTGGAGTTTTCAATTCTTCTTACCATCTCAATTTCACCCCCTCCTAAAAGCACATAGAAAATGATCATAAGCTTCTGAAACACCTAAAAACGAAGTGTTGAGCGGTTCTTATAATTTTTGTTTTTTACAAATTTATCCGCTGCCCATGCACCCATTCTTAAAAGCATTACCTACTACTACAACACTATGCCGCTACTCAAATTTTATCACAATCCATGCAGCGGTTAATTTGATGCCGAGGATAGAAGAACGCCAACAGACACACAGACCGACACACCGACATGCCGACACAACGACAGACCGACAGACAACAGAATTGGGGGTTATTTAAAGAAAAATCCCAGTTGGCGTGCCTGGTCCCTGGAACGAACTCAGTGCAACGTCAACACCTCCACCCCTACTCCTGGAAGTGAGTAGGCTACTAAAAAAGAAAAGAAGCGAAAATTAAAGATAAGTGCAATAAAGAGATAGGAAGAACGTCAGCGGGATGCCAACAGGGGCTAGCGCCCAAGGTGGTGTACCTAAGCCAAAGCCTTACCACCACCTAGACTCTAAAAGAAGCATATTTGTTTACAAACGAATACAACGAAGTTGTATCGTATTCAATATAAGCCGAAAGCATAAAAGAAAAAGTGACAGAAAAAAAGCAGGAAAGTAATGCGCCACGTATTATTATTATTATTCATCTTTCTAAGTTCCTCTCGCATAATTGCGGTAGCAACAAGTGTTGACGGGCTGAGCCAAGTCAACACCCGGACTATTATTGATCGGAATTTAGGAAGGATCGTACGATGTTACAGGTCTTCAGAATTATAGACTTTTGGAATGTTTTGTGTAACCTTTCGTCCAGGCCTAACTGTTGTAGGTGTGGTGTAAATGTGTTTGGTGTAAGGCCTGAGACTGACATAATGAGGGGAACAATAGTAACTTTGTCCTGCTTCCAAAGGCGTTTTATTTCCATAGCAAGGTCCGTGTACTTAGATATTTTCCCAGCGTAGGTGTTTTGTATATTCACATCATTGGGAATAGCAATGTCTATCAGGTATGTAACTTTGTCGAGCTTTGACTGGAAAACTATATCTGGTCTATTGGCTGGGATAGTCTTGTCTGTATGTATTTGAACGTCCCAGTATAGTTTGTATTGATCGTTTTCGAGTACTGATGTCGGAGTGTAATTGTAATACGGATCTGTGTTTTCTATTAGTTTGTTTGTTGTGGCTAATGCTTGGTGGATGACTTTGGCCGCAGAGTTATGTCTGGCGGTGTATTCGGTACCGGCAAGAGTTTTGCACCCGCTTGTTATGTGATCTATTGTTTCTTTTTGTTGTTCGCATTTTCTGCAATTATCGTCAGTTATGGATGGATCTTTAATTATATATTTTTTGTAGTTTCGTGTTGCAATCACTTGGTCCTGGATAGCAAGCATGAAACCCTCCGTTTCTGGGAACAGCTGGCCATCCTGCAACCAGGTGTATGACTGTTTTTTGTTAATGTGGTCTTGGGTGACACGGTATCTATGTTTGCCATGGAGTGGTTTCTGCGACCAGGTGCTTATTTTTTCTTGTTGTGATTGGGTGGGATTGTGTGTGTCTGCGACGTGGTCTGGGCATGATAGGTTGAGTGGTGTATAGTTTTTGTCTGCCTTTACTATCGCTCGGTGTAAATTTGTTTGTTTGTTTTGGAAGAAATGTCTGAGTGTCTTTATCTGTCTTGTGCGAAGCGACTGTATATCTGTAATCCCTCGGCCTCCTTGTGTCCTGTCTATGGTGAGCCTTTCTTTGCATGCGTTTGGATGTGACATTCGGTGTTTCGTGAGTTCTGTCCGTATGAGGATGTGGATGTTTTCTATATCAGTGTGTGACCACTTGATGATGCCAAATGAATACGTGAGGATTGGTATTGCAAATGTATTAATAGCTTTTGTAAGGTTTCTAGAATTCAGTTTTGTTTTCAGAAGCTTAATGAGGCGGTCTCTAAACACTTGTCTAAGTTCTGCTTTGATTTGTGTGTGGTCGATCTTAACACTCTGATTGAAACCCAGGTACTTGTATGTTTCTTCCTTGTCCATGTTATCCAACGTCTGGCCTGTTACTATTTCCTGTTCGGGATGGTTCTTCCATTGGCCTTTGTTTATGTGTAGCACCTTGCATTTGTTCATCCCGAACTCCATCCTGACATCTGACGTATAAACCTCTGTTATTCTGAGTAATTCTCTCAGTTGCACGTCAGTGGCAGCATATAGTTTTATATCGTCCATGTAGAGGAGATGATTGATTCTGTGTTGATTTACTTTCTGATGTCTGATGTTGAAACCATAGTTTGTGTTGGTCAGTGCGTTGGAGAGTGGATTTAGACAGAGGCAGAACCAAAGTGAACTGAGGGAATCACCCTGGAAGATACCACGTCGTATGTGTAGTTCCTCGGTTTGGATATGGCCGTCCTGAGTTGTAAGGTGTATGTTGGTTCGCCATGTCTTCATGGTTTTTGCAAGAAACTGACGAAGTCCTGGGTTAATTTTATATATTTGCAGAATTTTCGTTAGCCAGCTATGTGGTACAGAATCGAATGCTTTTTTATAATCTATGAAACAGGTATGAAGGTTTCTATGTTCTTTTCTAGTTTGCTCCATGATCACACTATCAATTATAAGTTGTTCCTTGCAACCTTGGTTTTGTTTTCTACATCCTTTCTGTTCTTCAGTGAGGATGTTGTTTTGCGTGAGGTGTTGTTCAATCCTCCTGCATAATGTTGCGGTGATGATCTTATACAAGGTAGGAAGGCAAGTGATTGGGCGGTAATTCGCAGGGTTCTTGGTATCTGCATTTTTGGGTTTTATATACGTTATTCCTTGAGTGAGGAATTTGGGAAGCCTATCAGGTTGACGTATGGCTTTATTGATTTGGTTTGTGAGCACTTGGTATGTTGAGCTGAAATGTTTGTACCAAAAATTTTGCACGTTGTCCACGCCTGGGCACTTCCAGTCGTGGGTGTGTTTTATTGTTTCGACTATTTCCTCTTTTGAAAGAATAACGTCTCCCTGTTCTGCTATATGTTGATGTTTTTCCTCTTCCTCTCTGATCCATGGAGCGTCTTCATTATGTGTTTTGGGTTCAGACCACAGGCTTCCCCAAAACTCGGTTAACTCTTGTTTACTGGGAGGTTCTATTGTTGTGATCTGGTTGTCGGCTGTTATCTTTTGATAGAACTGTTTTTCACTTTTCTGAAAAAGGCTGTTAGCATCCTTTCTGGCATTGGACTCGTTGTATCTGCGAAGTCTAGCTGCATAAACTGCAAGTTTCTGTTTAAGCGTATCAGTAATTTCTGGTATTGTTTGTTGTGGTGACTTGGATTTCAGTATATTTATTGTTCTCTGTATGTGCCTTGAAGGATGGTTGTTATTGATGGTGTATTGTGCGAGATGTGCCAGATCCTTTCTGATTGTGCTAATTTTGTTTTCGATTCTTATTTGCCATTTAGGCTTAGTCCTATTGCTTGTCTGGTGTTTAGACCGCTTTGAGAGTTTTTGGCCATTAACTATGAGAGTGGTTGCTGCGGCAGCATATATAACTGTGTGGATGTCCTCCAGGTTACTGTCGTCCCTTATGAATTGTGGTATTACGTTAGCATTTACTGTATGTAATATTTGTTGAGTGTTATTTTTAAAAATTAGTCTGGGCAGGGGATCTCGTAGTGCAGGATTGGTGCCGCACCATTTGCGTCCTCATCACTTGCTCGACAGATTGTGTCACGGCAAATGGTCGAGTGATGTTTTGGATTTGTATGTGGTATGTGGAAGGTAGGTTAGTGGTTGTTGTGTCTGGTGTATCTAGTGCCTGGTCATGTTCTGGACCTAGTTCTGAGTGTATGCTGGTGTTGTTAGTTTTTGCTATGTTTGAAGTCTGGCTAGTTTGGGTATCACTGTTTTGGGTTTCCACAATCTGTTCAGTGGTTAGGGAGTCATTTGGTTGGACGATATTCATTTCGTTGGATACAAGATTTTTTATATCTTGCAGTTCTTGGGGTGTAAGACGGTTGTTCTTTGTGATGACGCGTTTTTGGTCGATGAGTCTTTGTTCTGTTACACGTGTTGAGAGATGTGGGTATTGTGTCGTAAATAGTCTGTGCAGCTCGCGCCTGTAGCCTGTAGAGATGGTTTCTAGTTTTGTGGCAGTATAGTAACAGCGCATTACAGATTTGTTCATTTCTGTGGTCCATTGTAATCGCTGTCTTGGTTTACCAGCTTTGGTGGTTGCCGGCTGCGTCGGCAAAACATCCGCAGCTGGGTTGTGTTCTATGGGTTATTCTGTTTGGGTTTGGGGTTCGGGTGAGTTTAATCGACGTACCCTAGGCCGTCGTTGGTTATTCATAAAATTAACTCTATCCATCGTGTTCCCACGAGTAGGGACGATCTAAATGTCGCTCTCCCGGGTGACGCCCATTCCAGGAGAGAAGGGACTTATATTTACTCCGAAGTTGGCCCAAGGTGCTCCGGAGGATTTACGACTTTACTGTCGGGTTTTGTTGAGGCTTTCTCCTCGCAGGCCGGCCGGTTAAGGCGAGCCCCCCGGTTGCGTACCCCTCACAACGTTCCCCAGCCACGCCCTGTTGAGGTCGTTGAAGTGTGGGGCGCAATAACGGTATGTGACAGAAGGACCGGCGCTCAGCCTTCTGTGGCACTTCTCCCCGGATTTGCCAAATCCCTATCTGACCGAGGTCAGAATAGCTTGGGGAAAGGAGCTTTGTGCTCGGTAGGGTATGTAAAGTCTACCTAGCACCCAGCTTCCTGGGTGTGCTAGCCTTGGTTGAAGTGACCCTTTGATCACAAGCCCTGTCGGCATAATTCCGCGGTGGTATCAAAGCCTCCGATGAACCATCAACCGACATAGCTTGCCCATCAAAAAGTCACTTTCTAAGCCCCCAAACGAGGGTCAACGTTCTAGCACCTGATGGGATGGATATTATTATTATTATTATTATTGGTTATTTTTCAAAAAACAAAAAGTGCAGCCCGGGCTCCGACACACCGAGCTGCTGTTCCATTACCCAATGACTACTCCTCACACCGTGAGGTGAGCAATCATTGGGTCCGCGAATCGTGCGCCCTAAGTAGACGAAGGGACCCAAGGATGACTGCCTTCTGCATTCTGGCGGCTAAGATGTGCGCCGCCGCACGGCACACCGGTATTTTGCGCAGTGCAGAGAGCAGCGTATTCCTCATTCCACCTAGGGATCCAATGACCATAACCAGCAGACTTACAGTGTAGTCTGGCCAGAGCCTGCGAAGTTGTCCGAGCAACTCCTGATATTTGGTCCGCTTTTCCTCCTCCTTAGAGACGATGTTCACTTCACTTATTATTATTATTATGTTAAAACCAAAAAAGTGCAGCTCGGGCTCCGACACACCGAGCTGCTGTTCCATTACCCAATGACTACTCCTCACACCGTGAGGTGAGCAATCACTGGGTCCGCGAATCGTGCGCCCTAAGTAGACGAAGGGACCCAAGGATGACTGCCTTCTGCATTCTGGCGGCTAAGATGTGCGCCGCCGCACGGCACACCGGTATTTTGCGCAGTGCAGAGAGCAGCGTATTCCTCATTCCACCTAGGGATCCAATGACCATAACTAGCAGACTTACAGTGTAGTCTGGCCAGAGCCTGCGAAGTTGTCCGAGCAACTCCTGATATTTGGTCCGCGTTTCCTCCTCCTTAGAGACGATGTTCACTTCGGCAGGCGCCGAAAACTCAATAACGAACATCGTCTTCTGTTGGTGGTCGAGAAGGACTATGTCGGGCTTGTTTGCCTGTACAAGCTCGAGCGTGGGGAACGAGTAGTTCCAGTAAATCCGGCATCTCTCGTTCTCCACAACGGACTCTATATCCCCTGGAGCGTATGGCAGCACCGGTGTCTCATCGATACCGTATATTATTATTATTATATGTTAAAAACAAAAAAGTGCAGCTCGGGCTCCGACACACCGAGCTGCTGTTCCATTACCCAATGACTACTCCTCACACCGTGAGGTGAGCAATCACTGGGTCCGCGAATCGTGCGCCCTAAGTAGACGAAGGGACCCAAGGATGACTGCCTTCTGCATTCTGGCGGCTAAGATGTGCGCCGCCGCACGGCACACCGGTATTTTGCGCAGTGCAGAGAGCAGCGTATTCCTCATTCCACCTAGGGATCCAATGACCATAACCAGCAGACTTACAGTGTAGTCTGGCCAGAGCCTGCGAAGTTGTCCGAGCAACTCCTGATATTTGGTCCGCTTTTCCTCCTCCTTAGAGACGATGTTCACTTCGGCAGGCGCCGAAAACTCAATAACGAACATCGTCTTCTGTTGGTGGTCGAGAAGGACTATGTCGGGCTTGTTTGCCTGTACAAGCTCGAGCGTGGGGAACGAGTAGTTCCAGTAAATCCGGCATCTCTCGTTCTCCACAACGGACTCTATATCCCCTGGAGCGTATGGCAGCACCGGTGTCTCATCGATACCGTATGAGTGCCTTAAATGATAGTAGAGCACTCGTAGAGCCGCGTTGTGCCGATGGACGTAAGCCGTCCCAGCGTACGTCTTACACGCCGACAAGAGATGCATAAGCGTCTCTGGCGCCTGTCGGCAAGCTCTACAATGGGTGTCGGGTACATCTACACCCATAACCCTTTTACGGTATACCAAGGTGTTGAAGACACCGTCTTGGCAAGCCATTATAAAGCCCTCAGTCTCCGACTTCAACCCACTAGACCTTAGGAAAGAGAAGGTCAACTGCTCAGACAAGCCATGCTCTTCTAGATGTTTGTAGAAGATTCCATGCATTGGCTTATCTTTATGAAGTCTTAAGAGGAAGTCGACTTCGGCAGTTTTAATGTGGGCTTTTAATTCTGCGGGAGCAAGTTCCGTAATGGACTGTTGACACCTCCGCTTGAAGTCGAGTGTGAGGCTGCGCTCCTCGGCTGCTCGTTTCGCTGCGCTAAAAAGAAAGGCTCCTTTTCCCGCATTCTCGTGCTCTCGCACGAAGCGGATCAGGGGATAGGTGCTGTTCGTTACATAGCAGGCAGTGGCCAGTACTACTCTGTTGTGCAGACGCTCCAAACTCAATAGTCCACGCCCTCCCAGGTGTCGCGGGAGGTATATTCGCGGGACAGAGGACTTAGGATGCAGGCTTCTCTCCATATTCATCCTTTTGCGGGTCTTCGTGTCGATTTCCTTCAACTCGTTCACTTTCCAGTGTATAGCACCAAAGGTGTATAATAACAATGGGACCGCAAGCATGTTTGTGGCAGCGACTTTGTTCTTGCCGGACAGTTCTGACGACCAGATCTGCCGGAGTCGGTGCAAATACTTGCGGCGGAGACACTCTTTAACCAATGTTGCCTCTTGGACATGACGCTGCGCCACTCCAAGGTAGGTATAAGTATCTCCGGCATGCAGTTGTCGCAAGATGCTCCCATCAACGAGCTGTTTCTCATCTCCACTATCTCCGCTTCGTCCTTTCTTGAGATGAACCAATGCACATTTGTCTGTCCCGAACTCCATTCCGATAGCATGACTGTACTCCTGCACCACCCTCAGCGATTGTTGTAGTTCGCGTTGGCCGGAGGCATAAAGTTTTAGGTCATCCATATAAAACAGATGGGTGACCTTGTGCCTCCGGTTATTGGGCGTGCCACAGCTGTACCCTTTAGTATTTCTCAGCGCTATGGACAGAGGCAAAAGTGAGATGCAAAAGAGCAAGGGACTCAAGGAGTCTCCTTGGAAGACACCTCTTTTCAATGACACCAACTCTGTCTGAACCCGAGTTTCACCTGATGTTATGGTGAACCGGGTCTTCCAGAGTGGCATCAGTTGTTTGATGCACCCCACTATCTGATTATCCACCGAAAGACATTCCAACAGCCGCACAATGAGCTCATGAGACGTGCTGTCGAATGCCTTGCGATAGTCAATTCAGGCCATAGAAAGGTTTCGCTTGTACTGCACAGAGTCCTGCGTGACACATCGGTCAATCAACAGGTTCTCCTTGCAGCCAGCTACTCCTTTCTTTGACCCTCTCTGTTCATACACGTCGAGAAATACAGGATTCACAGCTTGAAGGATACGCATGTACAAGATTCTGGTGAAGAGCTTGTAACACGCGTTCAGACATGTTATTGGCCTGTAGTTTTTGGGATCAGACAAATCTCCGGTCTTCGGGAGAAGCACGGTTCGACCCTCGACAAACCAAGCCGGAATTGGCTGCTCCTGATTTAGCCACGAGTTAAAAACTCTAGCTAAATGCCGGTGGCAACTGGGGAATTTTTTCCACCAGTAGGTGTTTATGCCATCCGGGCCAGGAGCTGCGAAATTCTTTGCGCCTCGTAAGGCGTCAAGAATTTCTTCCGTGTTTATCGGGTGACGCAGTACATTCAAGTTAGGAGTCCTCCTACAAACGGACTCAAACTGCGCCAAGGCCGGAGTGTCTGCTGAGAGAGGTTTGGGTTGTTCGTAAATGTCCCTCCAAAAGGCCTCCACGCGATCAGCAGTTGGCGGCTGCTCTATGGCTGGAGGCGGCTGTTGGAAGAGGCGAGAAGGTCTTTCGTAGAACATTCTGTTCTGCTCCAGACCTCTCGCCCGCGCCACCAACGATCGCTTAGCAGCGATTAGCATCCGTATCCTGTCAAGACAGTGTTGCTTGACAACAACCAGTACCACTTGACTGAGTGTATGATGGTCGCGCCTCAACCCGTAGGCTATCTGGCGCACTCGGCGCGTAAAAGGCTTCCCTGCCGCTCTATATTCCATCACACACTGGATACGGGATGCTTCCTGGCGAGCCAACTGGATTTTCGCTTCCATTTGGCGCACCCGTCTCTGTGCTCTCTCAACAGGAGAGTCTCTCACTCTCCCCTGTCTAGCTAGCCTCAGAGCCGCAGCGTAAATTTCGCAATTGATGCTCCAAATGTCAGAGGCCTCCGATAGACGTTCACCCACAACCTCATCCTCTCTCTTCAAATCTGCCAGCTTCAAGGACCTTCCGTTGTTATGCAAGGCCCTTCGGTCTCTGAAATCCCCAGGTGAGACGACTTGGTCGATTTCCCTCTCAGCGGGCCTTACCGGTGAACTTTCAGCCTGGTTAACAGGCCTTCCGTCCGCCGAAGGGGCAGGCTGAGCTGGAGCACGAACATATCCCTGCCTCCGGAGGTACGATACATAATCTCGCAAATTCTGAGAGGTAAGCGTGCTATGCTCTGGGTGCATTTCACACCACCTCTCATACATGCGGGACATGTATCCCCTACGGCGCGGGCTACTGCTCTCGTAGCAGCTCAGTAGGTCAACCTTGAGCTCCGTCATCCACCTAAAACGGTCCATGTCATTGCGGGGGTCGTCAACAGGGCAATTCGAAGCACCGCCACCTTGCCCAACGCCGGCTTCTGAAACCGGCTCGGTGTGGGTGCTTTTCTTCCGGGGTGGTCGAACCCGAAGATAGGGCCCGTCAGGTGGTTGGCCTTAGGGCCCCCAGACGACATTTCCGGAGGCAGCCGTCCAAATTGCCTCCTGAGGATGCACCTGCGAAGGTTGCCGGCTGGATTACATCCTTGGGCTTCGGTATACCCTGCGGTGTCGCACCGGATAGCCTACTGATGTTGGGTGGCTTCCTGCGGGTGTGTTATCAGCCGCCCCTAACATGGAGTCAGACGCTGTCGGAGTACCGCTCCTCACATGGAGATCCGTCGTGTCCTGGTTGTTGAGGAATAGCCGATCCTCTGGATGCAGACGCTATTCCACCGTGCTAGTTTTGGTCCGCCCCGGGTATTTGATTTCCCCGGTACCACCCATATCTGGGAGGCGTTCCCCTATCCGCCACCTTGGGGAGGCGCCACTGAGGGGATCTAGCAACCCCTCGCGGTTATTATTATAATTAAATATTTCAAAAAACAAAAAGTGCAGCCCGGGCTCCGATACACCGAGCTGCTGTTCCATTACCCAATGACTACTCCTCACACCGTGAGGTGAGCAATCACTGGGTCCGCGAATCGTGCGCCCTAAGTAGACGAAGGGACCCAAGGATGACTGCCTTCTGCATTCTGGCGGCTAAGATGTGCGCCGCCGCACGGCACACCGGTATTTTGCGCAGTGCAGAGAGCAGCGTATTCCTCATTCCACCTAGGGATCCAATGACCATAACCAGCAGACTTACAGTGTAGTCTGGCCAGAGCCTGCGAAGTTGTCCGAGCAGCTCCTGATATTTGGTCCGCTTTTCCTCCTCCTTAGAGACGATGTTCACCTCGGCAGGCGCCGAAAACTCTATAACGAACATCGTCTTCTGTTGGTGGTCGAGAAGGACTATGTCGGGCTTGTTTGCCTGTACAAGCTCGAGCGTGGGGAACGAGTAGTTCCAGTAAATCCGGCATCTCTCGTTCTCCACGACGGACTCTATATCCCCTGGAGCGTAAGGCAGCACCGGTGTCTCATCGATACCGTATGAGTGCCTTAAATGATAGTAGAGCACTCGTAGAGCCGCGTTGTGCCGATGGACGTAAGCCGTCCCAGCGTACGTCTTACACGCCGACAAGAGATGCATAAGCGTCTCTGGCGCCTGTCGGCAAGCTCTGCAATGGGTGTCGGGTACAACTACACCCATAACCCTTTTACGGTACACCAGGGTGTTGAAGACACCGTCTTGGCAAGCCA
Source organism: Callosobruchus maculatus (assembly GCA_951848785.1). Classification (NCBI taxonomy): domain Eukaryota; kingdom Metazoa; phylum Arthropoda; class Insecta; order Coleoptera; family Chrysomelidae; genus Callosobruchus; species Callosobruchus maculatus. The sequence continues at coordinate 32,040 of CATOUR010000541.1, forward strand.
TTATAAATCCCTCAGTCTCCGACTTCAACCCACTAGACCTTAGGAAAGAGAAGGTCAACTGCTCAGACAAACCATGCTCTTCTAGATGTTTGTAGAAGATTCCATGCATTGGCTTATCTTTATGAAGTCTTAAGAGGAAGTCGACTTCGGCAGTTTTAATGTGGGATTTTAATTCTGCGGGAGCAAGTTCCGTAATGGACTGCTGACACCTCCGCTTGAAGTCGAGTGTGAGGCTGAGCTCCTCGGCTGCTCGTTTCGCTGCGCTAAAAAGAAAGGCTCCTTTTCCCGCATTCTCGTGCTCTCGCACGAAGCGGAGCAGGGGATCGGTGCTGTTCGTTACATAGCAGGCAGTGGCCAGTACTACTCTGTTGTGCAGACGCTCCAAACTCAATAGTCCACGCCCTCCCAGGTGTCGCGGGAGGTATATTCGCGGGACAGAGGACTTAGGATGCAGGCTTCTCTCCATATTCATCCTTTTGCGGGTCTTCGTGTCGATTTCCTTCAGCTCGTTCACTTTCCAGTGTATAGCACCAAAGGTGTATAATAACAATGGGACCGCAAGCATGTTTGTAGCAGCGACTTTGTTCTTGCCGGACAGTTCTGACGACCAGATCTGCCGGAGTCGGTGCAAATACTTGCGGCGGAGACACTCTTTAACCAATGTTGCCTCTTGGACATGACGCTGCGCCACACCAAGGTAGGTATAAGTATCTCCGGCATGCAGTTGTCGCAAGATGCTCCCATCAACGAGCTGTTCCTCATCTCCACTATCTCCGCTTCGTCCTTTCTTGAGATGAACCAATGCACATTTGTCTGTCCCGAACTCCATTCCGATAGCATGACTGTACTCCTGCACCACCCTCAGCGATTGTTGTAGTTCGCGTTGGCCGGAGGCATAAAGTTTTAGGTCATCCATATAAAACAGATGGGTGACCTTGTGCCTCCGGCTATTGGGCGTGCCACAGCTGTATCCTTTAGTATTTCTCAGCGCTATGGACAGAGGCAAAAGTGAGATGCAAAAGAGCAAGGGACTCAAGGAGTCTCCTTGGAAGACACCTCTTTTCAATGACACCAACTCTGTCTGAACCCGAGTTTCACCTGATGTTATGGTGAACCGGGTCTTCCAGAGTGGCATCAGTTGTTTGATGCACCCCACTATCTGATTATCCACCGAAAGACATTCCAACAGCCGCACAATGAGCTCATGAGACGTGCTGTCGAATGCCTTGCGATAGTCAATCCAGGCCATAGAAAGGTTTCGCTTGTACTGCACAGAGTCGTGCGTGACACATCGGTCAATCAACAGGTTCTCCTTGCAGCCAGCTACTCCTTTCTTTGACCCTCTCTGTTCATACACGTCGAGAAATACAGGATTGACAGCTTGAAGGATACGCATGTACAAGATTCTGGTGAAGAGCTTGTAACACGCGTTCAGACATGTTATTGGCCTGTAGTTTTTGGGATCAGACAAATCTCCGGTCTTCGGGAGAAGCACGGTTCGACCCTCGACAAACCAAGCCGGAATTGGCTGCTCCTGATTTAGCCACGAGTTAAAAACTCTAGCTAAATGCCGGTGGCAACTGGGGAATTTTTTCCACCAGTAGGTGTTTATGCCATCCGGGCCAGGAGCTGCGAAATTCTTTGCGCCTCGTAAGGCGTCAAGAATTTCTTCCGTGTTTATCGGGTGACGCAGTACATTCAAGTTAGGAGTCCTCCTACAAACGGACTCAAACTGCGCCAAGGCCGGAGTGTCTGCTGAGAAAGGTTTGGGTTGTTCGTAAATGTCCCTCCAAAAGGCCTCCACGCGATCAGCAGTTGGCGGCTGCTCTATGGCTGGAGGCGGCTGTTGGAAAAGGCGAGAAGGTCTTTCGTAGAACATTCTGTTCTGCTCCAGACCTCTCGCCCGCGCCACCAACGATCGCTTAGCAGCGATTAGCATCCGTATCCTGTCAAGACAGTGTTGCTTGACAACAACCAGTACCGCTTGACTGAGTGTATGATGGTCGCGCCTCAACCCGTAGGCTATCTGGCGCACTCGGCGCGTAAAAGGCTTCCCTGCCGCTCTATATTCCATCACACACTGGATACGGGATGCTTCCTGGCGAGCCAACTGGATTTTCGCTTCCATTTGGCGCACCCGTCTCTGTGCTCTCTCAACAGGAGAGTCTCTCACTCTCCCCTGTCTAGCTAGCCTCAGAGCCGCAGCGTAAATTTCGCAATTGATGCTCCAAATGTCAGAGGCCTCCGCTAGACGTTCACCCACAACCTCATCCTCTCTCTTCAAATCTGCCAGCTTCAAGGACCTTCCGTTGTTATGCAAGGCCCTTCGGTCTCTGACATCCCCAGGTGAGACGACTTGGTCGATTTCCCTCTCAGCGGGCCTTACCGGCGAACTTTCAGCCTGGTTAACAGGCCTTCCGTCCGCCGAAGGGGCAGGCTGAGCTGGAGCACGAACATATCCCTGCCTCCGGAGGTACGATACATAATCTCGCAAATTCTGAGAGGTAAGCGTGCTATGCTCTGGGTGCATTTCACACCACCTCTCATACATGCGGGACATGTATCCCCTACGGCGCGGGCTACTGCTCTCGTAGCAGCTCAGTAGGTCATCCTTGAGCTCCGTCGTCCACCTAAAACGGTCCATGTCATTGCGGGGGTCGTCAACAGGGCAATTCGAAGCACCGCCACCTTGCCCAACGCCGGCTTCCGAAACCGGCTCGGTGTGGGTGCTTTTCTTCCGGGGTGGTCGAACCCGAAGATAGGGCCCGTCAGGTGGTTGGCCTTAGGGCCCCCAGACGACATTTCCGGAGGCAGCCGTCCAAATTGCCTCCTGAGGATGCACCTGCGAAGGTTGCCGGCTGGATTACATCCTTGGGCTTCGGTATACCCTGCGGTGTCGCCACGCACCGGATAGCCTACTGATGTTGGGTGGCTTCCTGCGGGTGTATTATCAGCCGCCCCTAACATGGAGTCAGACGCTGTCGGAGTACCGCTCCTCACATGGAGATCCGTCGTGTCTTAATTGTTGAGGAATAGCCGATCCTCTGGATGCAGACGCTATTCCACCGTGCTAGTTTTGGTCCGCCCCGGGTGTTTGATTTCCCCGGTACCACCCATATCTGGGAGGCGTTCCCCTATCCGCCACCTTGGGGAGGCGCCACTGAGGGGATCTAGCAACCCCTCGCGGATTATTATTATGTATTGTTTAAACCAAAAAAGTGCAGCCCGGGCTCCGACACACCGGGCTGCTGTTCCATTACCCAATGACTACTCCTCACACCGTGAGGTGAGCAATCACTGGGTCCGCGAATCGTGCGCCCTAAGTAGACGAAGGGACCCAAGGATGACTGCCTTCTGCATTCTGGCGGCTAAGATGTGCGCCGCCGCACGGCACACCGGTATTTTGCGCAGTGCAGAGAGCAGCGTATTCCTCATTCCACCTAGGGATCCAATGACCATAACCAGCAGACTTACAGTGTAGTCTGGCCAGAGCCTGCGAAGTTGTCCGAGCAACTCCTGATATTTGGTCCGCTTTTCCTCCTCCTTAGAGACGATGTTCACCTCGGCAGGCGCCGAAAACTCAATAACGAACATCGTCTTCTGTTGGTGGTCGAGAAGGACTATGTCGGGCTTGTTTGCCTGTACAAGCTCGAGCGTGGGGAACGAGTAGTTCCAGTAAATCCGGCATCTCTCGTTCTCCACAACGGACTCTATATCCCCTGGAGCGTATGGCAGCACCGGTGTCTCATCGATACCGTATGAGTGCCTCAAATGATAGTAGAGCACTCGTAGAGCCGCGTTGTGCCGATGGACGTAAGCCGTCCCAGCGTACGTCTTACACGCCGACAAGAGATGCATAAGCGTCTCTGGCGCCTGTCGGCAAGCTCTACAAAGGGTGTCGAGTACATCTACACCCATAACCCTTTTACGGTACACCAAGGTGTTGAAGACACCGTCTTGGCAAGCCATTATAAAGCCCTCAGTCTCCGACTTCAACCCACTAGACCTTAGGAAAGAGAAGGTCAACTGCTCAGACAAGCCATGCTCTTCCAGATGTTTGTAGAAGATTCCATGCATTGGCTTATCTTTATGAAGTCTTAAAAGGAAGTCGACTTCGGCAGTTTTAAGGTGGGATTTTAATTCTGCGGGAGCAAGTTCCGTAATGGACTGCTGACACCTCCGCTTGAAGTCGAGTGTGAGGCTGAGCTCCTCGGCTGCTCGTTTCGCTGCGCTAAAAAGAAAGGCTCCTTTTCCCGCATTCTCGTGCTCTCGCACAAAGCGGATCAGGGGATCGGTGCTGTTCGTTACATAGCAGGCAGTGGCCAGTACTACTCTGTTGTGCAGACGCTCCAAACTCAATAGTCCACGCCCTCCCAGGTGTCGCGGGAGGTATATTCGCGGGACAGAGGACTTAGGATGCAGGCTTCTCTCCATATTCATCCTTTTGCGGGTCTTCGTGTCGATTTCCTTCAGCTCGTTCACTTTCCAGTGTATAGCACCAAAGGTGTATAATAACAATGGGACCGCAAGCATGTTTGTGGCAGCGACTTTGTTCTTGCCGGACAGTTCTGACGACCAGATCTGCCGGAGTCGGTGCAAATACTTGCGGCGGAGACACTCTTTAACCAATGCTGCCTCTTGGACATGACGCTGCGCCACTCCAAGGTAGGTATAGGTATCTCCGGCATGCAGTTGTCGCAAGATGCTCCCATCAACGAGCTGTTCCTCATCTCCACTATCTCCGCTTCGTCCTTTCTTGAGATGAACCAATGCACATTTGTCTGTCCCGAATTCCATTCCGATAGCATGGCTGTACTCCTGCACCACCCTCAGCGATTGTTGTAGTTCGCGTTGGCCGGAGGCATAAAGTTTTAGGTCATCCATATAAAACAGATGGGTGACCTTGTGCCTCCGGTTATTGGGCGTGCCACAGCTGTATCCTTTAGTATTTCTCAGCGCTATGGACAGAGGCAAAAGTGAGATGCAAAAGAGCAAGGGACTCAAGGAGTCTCCTTGGAAGACACCTCTTTTCAATGACACCAACTCTGTCTGAACCCGAGTTTCACCTGATGTTATGGTAAACCGGGTCTTCCAGAGCGGCATCAGTTGTTTGATGCATCCCACTATCTGATTATCCACCGAAAGACATTCCAACAGCCGCACAATGAGGTCATGAGACGTGCTGTCGAATGCCTTGCGATAGTCAATCCAGGCCATAGAAAGGTTTCGCTTGTACTGCACGGAGTCCTGCGTGACACATCGGTCAATCAACAGGTTCTCCTTGCAGCCAGCTACTCCTTTCTTTGACCCTCTCTGTTCATACACGTCGAGAAATACAGGATTCACATCTTGAAGGATACGCATGTACAAGATTCTGGTGAAGAGCTTGTAACACGCGTTCAGACATGTTATTGGCCTGTAGTTTTTGGGATCAGACAAATCTCCGGTCTTCGGGAGAAGCACGGTTGGACCCTCGACAAACCAAGCCGGAATTGGCTGCTCCTGATTTAGCCACGAGTTAAAAACTCTAGCTAAATGCCGGTGGCAACTGGGGAATTTTTTCCACCAGTAGGTGTTTATGCCATCCGGGCCAGGAGCTGCGAAATTCTTTGCGCCTCGTAAGGCGTCAAGAATTTCTTCCGTGTTTATCGGGTGACGCAGTACATTCAAGTTAGGAGTCCTCCTACAAACGGACTCGAACTGCGCCAAGGCCGGAGTGTCTGCTGAGAGAGGTTTGGGTTGTTCGTAAATGTCCCTCCAAAAGGCCTCCACGCGATCAGCAGTTGGCGGCTGCTCTATGGCTGGAGGCGGCTGTTGGAAAAGGCGAGAAGGTCTTTCGTAGAACATTCTGTTCTGCTCCAGACCTCTCGCCCGCGCCACCAACGATCGCTTAGCAGCGATTAGCATCCGTATCCTGTCAAGACAGTGTTGCTTGACAACAACCAGTACCGCTTGACTGAGTGTATGATGGTCGCGCCTCAACCCGTAGGCTATCTGGCGCACTCGGCGCGTAAAAGGCTTCCCAGCCGCTCTATATTCCATCACACACTGGATACGGGATGCTTCCTGGCGAGCCAACTGGATTTTCGCTTCCATTTGGCGCACCCGTCTCTGTGCTCTCTCAACAGGAGAGTCTCTCACTCTCCCCTGTCTAGCTAGCCTCAGAGCCGCAGCGTAAATTTCGCAATTGATGCTCCAAATGTCAGAGGCCTCCGATAGACGTTCACCAACAACCTCATCCTCTCTCTTTAAATCTGCCAGCTTCAAGGACCTTCCGTTGTTATGCAAGGCCCTTCGGTCCCTGAAATCCCCAGGTGAGACGACTTGGTCGATTTCCCTCTCAGCGGGCCTTACCGGCGAACTTTCAGCCTGGTTAACAGGCCTTCCGTCCGCCGAAGGGGCAGGCTGAGCTGGAGCACGAACATATCCCTGCCTCCGGAGGTACGATACATAATCTCGCAAATTCTGAGAGGTAAGCGTGCTATGCTCTGGGTGCATTTCACACCACCTCTCATACATGCGGGACATGTATCCCCTACGGCGCGGGCTACTGCTCTCGTAGCAGCTCAGCAGGTCATCCTTGAGCTCCGTCGTCCACCTAAAACGGTCCATGTTATTGCGGGGGTCGTCATCAGGGCAAATCGAAGCACCGCCACCTTGCCCAACGCCGGCTTCCGAAACCGGCTCGGTGTGGGTGCTTTTCCTTCGAGGTGGTCGAACCCGAAGATAGGGCCCGTCAGGTGGTTAGCCTTAGGGCCCGCAGCCGACATTTCCGGAGGCAGCCGTCCAAATTGCCTCCAGAGGATGGACCTGAGAAGGTTGTTATTATTATCCTGATTTTCCAAGTTTCTCTCGCATGACTGCGGTAGCAACAGGTGTTGACGGGCTGTGCCAAGTCAGCACCTGAACTATTACGGATCGGAATTTAGGAAAGATCGAACTATATTGCAGGTTTTCAGGATTACAGACTTCTGAAATATTTTTTGTAACCTTTCGTCCAGGCCTAACTGTTGTAGGTGTGGTGTAAATGTGTTTGGTGTGAGGCCTGAGACAGACATAATTAGGGGGACAATGGTAACTTTGTTTTGCTTCCAGAGTCGTTTTATTTCTATCGCAAGGTCCGTGTATTTAGATATCTTCCCAGCGTAGGCGTTTTGGATATTCGTATCGTTGGGAATAGCAATATCTATCAAATAGGTAACTTTGTCTGCCTTCGACTGGAAAACTATATCTGGCCGATTTGCCGGGATAGTCTTATCGGTATGTATTTCAACGTCCCAGTACAGTTTATATTCATTGTTTTCGAGTACTGATGTCGGTGTGTAATTGTAATATGGATCTGTGTTTTCTATTAGCTTGTTTGTTGTGGCTAGTGCTTGGTGAATGACTTTGGCTGCAGAGTTATGTCTAGCTGTGTACTCGGTTCCAGCTAGAGTTTTGCATGCGCTTGTTATGTGGTCTATTGTTTCTTTTTGTTGGTGGCACTTTCTGCAATTTTCGTCGGTTATGGATGTATCTTTAATTATGTATTTCATGTAGTTCCTTGTCGCAATCACTTGGTCCTGGATAGCAAGCATAAAACCCTCGGTTTCTGGAAACAGTTGGCCATCCTGCAGCCAGGTGTATGATTGTCTTTCATTAATGTGGTCTTGTGTAACGCGGTATCTGTGCTTGCCATGAAGTGCTTTTTGTGACCAGGTGTTTATTTTTTCTTGTTGTAATTCTATGTGATTGTGTGCGTCTGCTGGGTGATCTGGGCGGGATAGGGTGAGTGGAGTATAGTTTTTGTCTGCTTTTACTATTGATCTATGTAAGTTTGTCTCTTTGCTTTGGAAAAAGTCTCTGAGTGTTTTTATTTGTCTTGTGTGAAGTGACTGTATGTCTATAATTCCTCTGCCCCCATGTTTCCTGTCTATCGTAAGCCTTTCCTTGCACGCTTTCGGATGAGACATTCTGTGCTTTGTGAGTTCCGTTCGTATGAGTATGTTGATGTTTTCAATATCAGTGTGCGACCACTTGATGATACCAAAGGAGTATGTGAGAACCGGTATCGCAAATGTGTTAATTGCTTTCGTAAGATTTTTGGAGTTCAATTTTGTTTTCAGAAGTGTAATGAGACGGTCTCTAAACTCTTGTGTTAGTTGAGCCTTAACCTCTGAGTGGTCAATCTTAATGTTCTGATATCTGATCTAATGTTCTGATTATTATTATTATTATTATTATTATTATAATACATGATAAGAGTTTAGCACAAGCTATAAACTCTTGTTATAATCAAGGAAAAAAAACATAAACATAATCAAAATGTGTGTGTGGCAAGTATGAGAAGAAAAAATTGCTACTACAAAGATAAACAAAAGAGTTCAAGAGTTCGATAGCATCCAGTTGTCATATTTGTTCTTGAAGACATTCACTGAAGGCGAGTTCACTACGTATATGACGCAAGTGTGCCTGATTGAGTCCAATTGGAGTTTTCTCTAAAATGAAATATTAATCGCTAAATTGTATTAAATATTAGATCTTAAAATGTAAGTATTAGTATATTATCCTAAGTTATAAATTACTTACGACTATAATGCTCTGGTTCCCAACAGAGTCCCTTCGACCCAACACAGTGAATTCACTGTGATTGTGAAAGCAAGAAAAAGAAAAATTTAAAGTGTAAAATGTTGTGTTTAAAGTAATATCAATCCATCTTACGTGATTTTAAATGTAGGTACAGATGTTCACAGAAATCTGTTACAAGAGAAAGTTATTAAAATGTAAAGACTCTACTGTTGTTTAACCATACGTCTTGTGTTGCACGAGCTAGAGCTAAGCATCAATTACGAAGCTAGACAGGTCACAAACCCAGCGACCCAAAGCCAAGACTATTTCGTTTGCAGTGGGGTTCCTCCCAACAAGCCCAATTTTTCACAAAACTACATGTTGCTGTTCGGTATATTTCGCACAAGTTGTGAGCCTATGGGACGGAGAATCCGTCACATCACAGACGTCGCACCTGTCCGATTCCGACCTGCCAACGCGCAGAAGGTGAACTCCTAATTCTGCGTGGCTAGACATAAAAATAGCTGCATGCCTGGATATGGGGAAGTCCCCAAGCTCACACCACAAACGAACATTAGGTATTAACTCCCTGCAGTATCGACCTTTTTGCGAGGTAGACCAAACAGATTGCCACTCCCTTATGACAAGGTGATCAATGTGCTTCTTCAAGGCAATTGCATACCTGAAGTCTTGGGGGACAATCTCCGAGCCAAAAAGAGACGTCCTCCCCTCCTTCTTCAACTGAGCAAGGGATCTGGTCTTCAGAATCACCAAGTTCAATGGTGGGCGTTTAGCTAGGACACTAACAGACTCAGCCGGAACTGAGTTGTAAAGTCCTAGAACCCCTCTTAGGCAAACTGCCTGAGCAGAGTTTAACTTTACTGCTGGCACCACAAGTGCTGCTCTATGGTCCCAAATATACGAAGCATACGTAATAATCGGGACGATTGCCCTATCGTAAATAGTCTTAAGCGCACTCTGGGTAGATACTAAAGCTCCCCAGTTGATCGACATAAATCGCCTTAAGGTGTGGAAAATTCTCTTAACCTTATCGGTGATGTACATAATATGAGCACCGAAGTGCAGCTTGTGATCCAGTATTACCCCCAGGTACTTGTATGAATCCACCCGGGCATATTGTGCCCATAAAACTTCACCGTTGGATTCCTACTTCTTGACAACTTACTGAACATTATATATTGCGTTTTGCTAACACTGATTTGTAATTTCTGCCTATTGCACCACTCTTCAAAGAGTGAGGTGCATTGGCTTGCCTTACTTTCCAGATCCACTCTGGATTCGGCACTTATAGAAATAGCCAAGTCATCTGCATATGCCACCATATAGCAGTAACTCGGCCAGTCCTCACGTAGTAAGGAATCCATGACCACATTCCAAAGGAATGGGCCTAGCACAGAGCCTTGCGGACAGTCTTTGCTCAACCGCTTTTGTATCCTATCATATTCCGAGCTATATGAAATAGATCGGTCAGAGAGATAGCTATGAAGGAGGCCCAGAAGGTACCCCTGCATGCCACAATTACGCAACCTCGATAATACAGATGGCCACCAGAGGTTGTCGAATGCCCCAGAAATATCAACGAAGAGCACCATAGCATGCTTGCCACTTTGCCTTACATGCCCAAGTAGGGTGTCAATTGCATGAATGGTAGATCTGTTCTTTCTGAACCCGAACTGACTATTATGGAAGAAACTGGACTCTTCATGAGTACTGTAAAACCATTGTAACACCAAGCGTTCAAAGATCTTCCCCAGCTCACTGAGCAGGGAGATCGGCCTGAATGATTTAGGATCAGATGGATCCTTATCCTTAGCCTTCAAGATAGTTACCAGTTTACCAGCTTTCCAGGCCATGGGAAAATACCCGAGCCGGAGACAAGCGTTATATAGTCTTAGTAAGTTCTCCGCCAGAATGTGGTATGACAGCACGACAAGTTTGCCATGCACCTCATCGGCGCCAGGTGCCCTCCCTGGTTTTATCGAGGACACTGCGAAATCAAGTTCCTCTTTATTGAATTCAACAACATCCTGTCTCAACAGTAAGTTCCTACGATCTTTAGCCACCTCAGATCTGAGCTGAGTTTGAAACCGATTGTCCTCGGATTCATGATCATCCGGCATAATATTGTGTAAGATCTCCTCCAGCCTATCGCTGGGAAGAATCGTGAACGACCCATCGGATCTCTGCATAGAGGATCTGATGGCCACAGTCCCCATTCTAGAAGCCGCCATCTTGTAAACGCACGACCACGGGTCGACCGACAGTTCCCGCTCCACAAAAGCCGCCCAAGAGAGGTTTTTAGCCCTAAAGATGTACTGCGCATGTAGCGCATCATGCTCCTCCCGATATCGGGCATAATTGCCTCCATGCCTTCGCTTGAAGCGCTGAAATATCCTCCTAGAGGATCTGAGCCGACTCTTATGGGCAGCCAACTGTTCAGTCCACCACGGGGTACGCGCGCCCCTGAGCTGACTGCGTCTGCAGGAGGAAGCTAAAATTGTTTGATAGCCCGATGTTAGAATCTGCACAAAGCGATTTACGCTATCAGCGTCGCTCAAGGGTAACTCATCCAGCTGACTACATACGTCAGTGGCTACTTGTTCCAAGCGATTTAAGTTAACATTATTTAGATTATACCTGGGAGTCACGACAGGTTCTGACCCAGTGAAATTGGATTTAGCAATGACGGGACGATGGTCACTCTGTACCTCGTCTTCTAACACGCACCAGTTAACAAGCTTAATAGCTAGGCCTCTAGAGGCCATAGTTACATCGAGGTTATTCTCGCCGTTGGCTGTACTAAATGTGTATGGCTGACCCGGTTCATTAAGCACCTCCAAACCAGTCGAAGAGAGGAAATCCTCAACTTCAAGACCGCGCGAATCAGTTTGCTTAGAGAACCAAAGAGCCGCTGAGTTGCAATTCAGGTCCCCAGCAACCATTCGAGAGATGCCCAAATGTCCAAGCTGCTGAGAGAAGCTAGTCAAAAGGTCCAGATACGCCCGCAGCGGACCATCCCACTTGAAATAGACGCTCGCTATCGCTATCTAAATATTTCGATTTTTCAGAATTACTGAGACAATGTTACTATTAGAGAACTGTCTGAGCCAAGTAAGTTCATAGTCTTTGTTCATACAAACTACCATAGCCCAAGGCTGGTCCGCGTCACAGTAGGCGCACAGGAGTCCTCCAAAGCCAGGTATATAGAATTTTCCCTCCCTACGTACGTAGTAAGGTTCGGATATGCAGATGACATCAATCTGATGTAATTCTGCAAAAGGCCTAATCTCGGCTGTGGCAAGACGTGACCGGCCAAGGCTCATGTGGCTAATCGTTAGACACTGATTACGGTTTGGATTGATAATCAGTCCTAGCAATAAGCTCTCTAGATTTTTTAGCAAATAATGGACACTTCATGTCGTTAGCAGAGTGTTGTGTGTCATCACGGCCCGCAGAGGAGCAATTAACACATTTCGGCGGCAGCTGCTTAAGCAACCTTATTCTTACAATTAGCTAAGTGATGACCAAGCTTTTGACATTTGAAGCACCTGTCCACTCGCACGTGATCCCTGACCGGACACGATGCCCAATCGATACAGACTCTACCTCTACTTAAAATAGCTGCCCTAGCCATGGAGGAGACCTCCACAATCCAGTGCACAACAGACCTATCCCTAGGCCGAATTTAGCAACCACTTTGAAGTGGTACTTCTTGTTCGGAATCCATTTATCTAGCTGACCCATTAACTCAGTTTTAGTTTTACTAGCATCACAATCTTTTGGCACACTAAAAATTGACAGTCTTGGCTGAAGCAAACCCTCTTTAGGTATTTCTAATTTTAAACCAGCAGCCCTCAGAACTTCGGACTTTTCAGCATCAATACTCAGAATGGCTTTCTCATCATATTCGACGCGTAGCTGATTCTCACCCCACTTCGACACCCTAGTAGGGTTAATGCCCAGATCAGACGGCTTAATAGACTGCACCAGCCGTCTCCTCGTCTCCTCCACCGAGACACCGGTCGGCTCGATTGGCTTAATAAAAAATGCCTTATTACGGGAGTTTGTCGGATTGACCTGTTTGCCAGTAGGCATAACGACTTTAGGGATAGCCCCTTGCGGAGCCTTCGAAGAGCCAGCACCAGTTGAGGCGGCAGAGGCGTACGAGGCAGCCGTCCTGGCTTCCAGCCTCTCCAACCTTTCAGAGATCTTAAGTAGTTCACTATGCACACCTGATTCAGCTGAAGGCCCTTGGGACGTACCCATCCTGACCCCCAGAGATTAAAACATGACACTCATCTTTTCGACACCTTGTATCATTTCATTTTTCCTGGATTGAGAATCCTTGGAAGACGCGATCAAACCTAAGAGCTTTATACGCTCAGCAGAGAATTCTTTAAATTGACTAATAGCATCCGGATTGCCTCCGCCAGCAGACTCAATCCTCGAGATGACTTCTTCGAGGTATGGGTCTTTCGGCCTCTCGGCCTCAGCCATCTCACTACATCCAGCCATAACAGGAGGGTCTAACAGAAATTAGCCCCCCTGGAAAATTCTCATAAAAAAAGGGGCAGAAGCCCCTGAAAAAAATTGCAGAAAAAAAGGGGAGATCTAGTAATCTAGACTCCCCTCGTGGTTCGTTTAAACGCCAACCGGGACGAACCCGTGGCAATTGTCTTTCGCTCCTAGTAGATGATGCCTTAACTGATTCGGAGTGAACTCCTTAGATCAAAGTATTTGGTACGACTGCTTCAGCAGACTATTCTACCTATTTAAGCTGGTATATGACCTTGCCTTCCTGATACTTAACACGAACTCGGCAAAAGCGAGCTGTCGCAATAGATAAGGTTAACCGCATAAGAGCCGCCAAAGCTAAGCCGGCGGTACCGCTGGTTAATCGAGAACCGACTGCCAGTAAGGCCGTCAGAGTCCTCTTAAGGTCAATCCTCTCTTAAGGAGGACTCCCACAAAGTGGATCATTGTGAGACCCGCTTTGGACCAGGGAGAAAACAATAGGTGGAGTGATTGAAAAGATTAAATTGCTTCTCTCCCTGAGAAAAGAAGCCCTCTCCTCACGAAGAGGAATAAGAGCGAATAGTCGACTGAACCAATGCAGGACGAAATCAGATCCAATCAGTAGCGCGCAAAAGAATGGAAAACACAAGACACTAGCACTGTTGGCAACGCTAGCCCAAGCCAAACCCGTAAGGGGGGCACTAGGCCCCCGAGACAAAAATTATTGCCTGACTCTATAAAACGCTCCAAGAAAATTTAGAATAAATTTTGAGTGCGCGCAAGGCGCACAACCTGGAGGTTTTGGCCTCCCACCCTATGGCACGGAGTACCCCGAAGATCAGAGCCGCGACCAACGTGGTGGGTAGTTTACCACCCTTCAACCACGTGGAGGATAACCTCACCTTGTACCCAGATTTCCGTGGGAACTTGCTTATAGACAATAATGAATCGCACACAAAAAAATACCAAATTGCACTCTATCTCTTTAGTACTGGATACCGAAGGGCTTATTCGCTTTGAAGGGAAACCAGAGTTACCGAGTTACCAGACCAACAGACAGACCGACGGAAATGATTGACGTGGATTTTCGTTAACTAGACATCATAAAACGCTCGAAAACCGTATTATCTCAAAATCAACTTTCGCGATCACAATACTCCGCTCACTTATCACAGTGGAAAGTTCCGTTGAAAAGTAAAATTAAAACGGAGAGTTGCTGGTTGCTGGGATATATTTACCAACAGAACAAAAAAAATTGAAATTCGAATGTACATAGCAAATACAAAAAAATCATCTTACTTGAGCACACCTCACGCATTTGCGTGATTCAAAAACCTCTGTTACAGTTACTTGATGTTTCTTTATTGTACCCTTCGAAAAAGCGATTCTCTAATGCGAAAGTTTTGTTTCAAATCAATTTTCCTATCTATACTTGCATGAGGTTATTGAGGTATGGCGAAATTATTGCGAAAATCTGTACCATGAGGATGGCCTTCAGGCCCTCTCATTGGATTTTGAACATGAACCGGATATTTTTTTATCTGAAGTGGAACATGCCCTCAACAAGTTAAAAACTAATAGAGCTACAGGCGTTGATGCTATTTCTGCCGAAACATTAAAATGCTTGGCTGATGAGGGCATCTCTCTTTTATATAATATTTTTAAGAGGATCTGGTTCTCCGATGTTTGGCCAGATGAATAGTGCACATCCATTTTTGCTCCACTTCATAAAAAAGGATCTCCAACAAATCCAGACAATGATCGCCTACTTTCGTTAATCTCTAAAGCAAGGTTCTACTATATATTTTACAATTTCATTTGGAGGGTTTTATTGGCTGGCAAATTTCTCAGGCGCAGGCAGGTTTCGTAAAAGAACGCGGTACGCGTGAATACATCTTAAACAGATTATTGAAAAACCAAGAGAGCATTATCCAGTTTTTATCTGCTTTGTGGACTATTCTAAAGCGTTTGATAACGTAAAGTGGCCTAAGCTGTGGGAAATCTTTATCTCTATGGAAGTCCCTTACCACTTAGTATTTCTCATACAGCAACTCTATGAGTAGCTCGGCTCGTGTGAAAATTGACGGTAACCTGCCTGGTCAAACAGCAGCCAGAAGGGAGTTCGTCAGGGATGCGTATTACCTTCGATGATATTTAACATTTACCCTGAATTTGTGATGAGACAGGTATTGGACAACTGGAATGGCGGTATAACTATTGGCGGAAGCAAAATATCCAATTGAATATTTGCTGACGATACAAGCCTTATTGTTGCTTCTCAGGACGAACTAGTAGCTCTACGAACATCTTAGAAAAACAGTGCAGCATACGGTCTTGGTAATAACTACAACAAGACCAAGGTTATGATCGTAGATAGAGAGCATTATAATAATCGAGAAATAAGTTCAATAGGCCGTTGTGAAGTAGTTCAAAGTTTTGTGTACCTCGGTTCTTTGATCGAAAGTTCGGGTAGCTGTGAAAATGAGATTCGACGGAGCATTCAACAGGCACGTGTGGCCATGACAAAGCTTAATAAAATATGGCGTGACCATAACATCAGTAGAGCTACCAAAATGTCGCTGGTTCAATCTCTTGTATGCTTCATATTTTTGTATGCCTCGGAAACTTGGACTGTTAAAGAGGCAGATCAAGCTCGCATAGATGCTTTTGAAATGTGGACGTGTAGGAGAATGCTGAGAGTTCCTTATACCGCCCATTGAACTAACGTTTCCATACTGGATGAGCTCGGTAATCCAAAGAGACTATCCTCCATTGTGTCGACGAGATAGCTTACATTCTTCGGACATATTCACAGAAGCGATAGTATGGAGAAACTTGTAGTTCAAGGTCACGCCCCGAGTGTGCTGCGCCGTTGCCGTTTCCCTACACGCTGGCTGGATACCACGAAACACTTGCTGGATGTAAGTATCAAGGGCGCCACTAAACTGACAGTACCTAATTCGCGAACGATGGCGAGCTACAGTTCTCAAATTTATTGATAATATTCATGTCGGCAATACTATAGCTTCGACTTAATGCATTTTACGAGTTCACAACATGTCTGTCTATCTGAACCTATGCATACATCGATAATACAGAGATATGCCTGCACCTTTGTTCTCATAGTGTTCAAAATATCGAACGTCCTGATAGGTCATTACTTTCTCTAACCTATTAAAGTCTATTAAAAGCTCGCATTAACAGACATCTCCGTAGCAGTTGCAAAACTTTGGTATTTAGGCTTTGCCTTTGTGTCTGCTTAGGAAGACGTTACCTATATCTACGTCTTTAAAATAGACCCATTATTGTCAAACAGGCTTTATTTTTATGATTAATATATTTTCTTCATGTTTTTTCTTTATATTTGAATGAAAGAGGGAGAGAGGCTTTCTGGTGGCCAGAACCACCAATACATAGGCCTACCAACGGACCCTTTTGCATCTCTCCTTACCCTAAATCCCAAGTCCAGCCCTCATCGCAAAGGTAAGGATGGCATTGGGTCCCGCCCATCTTATATCCTCAGGTTCAAGAACCCATGAACCGAGTATAGTCTGCCTGTGATACCTAAGGGCTTCACAACGACATAGAATGTGTGCCGAGGATTCTTCCTCCTCGCCACATCGTGTACACGTTGGATCACTTGTCACCCCCATCACATACAAATGACGTTTGAAGGTGTTATGGCCGGATAGCAGGCCGTCAAGTAACCTTAGTCAGCTTCTGACCAGTGAGAGCCAGAACCGCCCCACCTTAGCCAGGGGACCTAAATTAAGTTCTCTAGCTTGACGGAGATGTCCAGAGATTCCTCTCTATCTGAAAAGATGCTGATTTTGCAACAACACCTCTGTTTTCCTTCTAATGATACCTACTGCCAACCCCAAAGCCGTCTCAGGACCCAGAAAGTTAATCCTCGATCGTCACCTTGCAAGCGCGTGAGCCATTTAATTACCACTAATTCCAGCATAACTCGGCATCCACATAAGTGACACCGGATATCTTGCCGAAATGTCATCCAAGACCCTTCTACACTACAGAACGAGCCTTGATGTAAACCTACAAGCACATAATGCCTCTAATGCTACCTGGCTGTGAGAGCAGATGGAGATCCGCCTGCTTGGCCCCTGAATTTCATAAATACGAAAAACACAAGCTATAATCGCATATATCTCTGCTTGGAACGCCGTGGTGTAGCCCCCAAGAGAGAGGGAGCGCTTTGTTTTTGGCCCATAGACCCCAGCGCCGGAGCCTTCGTCGGTAAGTGAGCCGGCCGTGTACCAGACTGGTCCTCTCCTCTCAAAAGACCGCCTGCCGCTTGGCCCCCACTCTTCCTTTGTAGGATATCTCACACTAAATTTGCGGTCGAAGCGATATGTAGGAGAAATTATATCACTCCTCATATGTAAGATAGGGTCATCCCTTTTCAGTTCCGAGAGGATGGCAGAGTGTCCCCTGCCAGGATTCACAAAGGACCAACCCTTGACTCCACAATCGGAACGCAGACCCCCTTGCCTCCCCTTGTACTACCAAGTCGAGTGGAAGGAGATTCAGCAGTGCTTCTAGCGCGCTTAACAGAGTCGTGCGTACTGCACTTGTTATACTAACACAAGCTAAGCGTTGAATTTTATTTAGCTTTGGTTTGATTACTTCTATCCTCACACATGACCACCACACCAGTGATCCATACAATAAGGACGGCCTAACTATTGTAGTATAGAGCCAGAACATCACCTTAGGA
This sequence comes from Callosobruchus maculatus, assembly GCA_951848785.1. Classification (NCBI taxonomy): domain Eukaryota; kingdom Metazoa; phylum Arthropoda; class Insecta; order Coleoptera; family Chrysomelidae; genus Callosobruchus; species Callosobruchus maculatus. Next base: position 49,858 of record CATOUR010000541.1, read on the forward strand.
GTGAAGCCCCAATTCACTCCTACAACCCTTCTTCATGCCCATAACGAATTACGTGTCTTTATGTTCTACATTTTGTCTCCAATTCAGCTTCGAGTTTAGAATTACGCCTAGATATTTTACTGATTGGGAAAGGTCAAGTGGTGTTCCAAAGAAGGTTCGTCGGATATATCCATCCAGTTTTCTTCTTCTAGTGAACATAACAAGCTCGGTCTTCTCGGCATTGACCGATAGATCTATCTCGTTGCACCACGATTCCACAATGCGCAGAGCGCCTTGCATTATCTCCGAAACAGTACCCATGAATCGACCCCTGACTACTATGCTAAGATCATCTGCATAGGTCTGCACATAAACACCTATATTGTTCAGCCTGACCAGAAGTTCATTCACCACCAGACACCACAATAAGAGAGATAGGACTCCGTCTTGTGGGCAGCCCTGCGCTACTTCAATACTATGCGAAATGTCATTCAGCATGGCAGTAGCCACTCGACCCTCTAAGGTTGAGAGGATCCATTCCACGAGGGAAGATTTCATCCCATGCCTCTCTAAGGCATACCTTATCGAATCGGAAGTGGTGCAATTAAACGCATCCTCAATATCTAGGAAAACCACCAAGGCCACTTGGCCACGAGGGAGGATCTCACCCCATCCCTCTCTAAGGCATAGCTTATCGAATCGGAGGTGGTGCAATTAAACGCACCCTTAATATCTAGGAAAACAACCAAGGCCACTTGGCCACGAGGGAGGATCTCACCCCATGCCTCTCTAAGGCATACCTTATCGAATCGGAGGTGATGCTATTAAACGCACCTTCAATATCTAGGAAAACTATCAAGGTCACTTCCTTTTGTTCTAACATCTTCTCCAGTCTACAAAATAGCTGGTGAAGGGCAAGTTTAGCTGAGTTACCAGCCTTATGAGCAAACAGATAGGCATGATGGTGCACCCTTCTAGAGGTCCATCTCTTAGGTGTTTATCAATAAGCTTTCCAAAGTTTTCAGCAATAATGAAGAAAGGGTAAATCGGTCTTTCGGGTGTGTATAACTACCTCTACCCGGCTTTTGGTATAAAAACGATCTTAGCAAGTAGCCAGCTTCCAGGTGTGAAGCCGCCGGCCAAACAAGCTCGAAATGTACTCACAAGTCGTGGAACGATTTGTTCCTGCCATTGTTGTAACATCGCTGGAATCACACCGTCCAGACCAGGGCTTTTATATGGTGCAAATTTATTTATTGCCCATACTATTCTGTCGTATGTTACGATCTCACGTGCCTTCATAATTGCTTTCAATTCAAAGACAACAGGTATGATCATATTGATCGATAAAAAGAAGATGTAACAAATGCAATCATGACAGAAATTCGACTATATCGGTGAAGAATTTGTTTGAAAATTCTCTCTTCTCACGCAGTATAGAGTCATAGTGTAATACATTGCACCGTTTCTAATATTAGTGTAACTTGTTCCAGCTACCGTTGGACTAATCTCAGTTGGTATTGATGCCAGCAGTCTTTCACTCTATGGAGGTGGTGTCTACAATCCTAAGTCCTGCTCCTCAACTCAGTTAAACCATGGTGTACTGGCTGTAGGTTATGGTGGCGCAGATAAGCAACAATACTGGATCGTGAAGAACTCCTGGGGTACTGGATGGGGAGAGAAAGGTTACGTGAGGATGGTCAGGAACCACAACAATAAATGTGGCATTGTCAGCATGGCTAACTTTGTTGATCTTGCTTGAATATAAACGAGTATATGAATAGTACCGCAACTTAATATTTGCTTTTACCACTCCCATACTTTCCTTTTAAGTAATGTGCGGTGAACTTCAATGCTCATGGAATGTAGAGGTTACATTAAGAAAAGTACATGGTTAGATAGCATGATACTGGAAGGTTGCCTTTATACGTCGTAGGTAGGTATACCTGAACCGACTATACAGGAGGTTTTCAAAGTTGGGACATTGTTTTTCAGAAACAACTACCTTTGAAATGACAAATGAGTGAATCAGCAGCAGAAGAATTAAAAAATGGTAAGAAAATACTTACTATTCGTTTGCTGCAAAGTTTTAAGTGCGGTCCTGTCACATGAGTCTTCTAGGTATAGTTCGAAGTTCGCGCTGCGAGATTTAAAATTAAAGTATTTCTTTTTCAATTTGAACCCCGCGAGGTTGTCTAGGTCGTCTGGCTTGTCCACTATGATATGAATACAAGTATCCTGTGCCTATATCTCTTGCACAAGATAGACAAATCAACGGGGTGCAGAGTGAATAAGGTCAGGGAAATGATCAGCATACACTCGCGAAGTCCGACAGGTATTTTGGCCACATTCACAGTACACTAAAATCATATCCACCAGTTGATTATAATATGAATGAATGAATATATGAAAGTTAGTATACTTTGCACTCATCCATTCTCACTTATCCTACAACACAATGCTATGGGGAAACTCTTCACACGCAATAAGAGTATTTAGACTACAAAAAACAGCAGTTCGAATATTAAGTAGAGTACCTTTTGACGCTAGTTGTAGAGAATTGTTCAGATTGCATGGGATAATGACGCTACCATCTATATATATTTTCCAGACGCTCATCCATATTCATAAAAATCTTGGCACATTCACAACGCCAGCATTTAATCATAATTATGATACCAGAAATGCGCAATCGATCATCCCTCTGAGAAGCAGATTACGCATGACACAGATGAACAGAGTCAACATCCATATTTACAATAAATTGGACTCATTGTTCAAAAACACGCATATAAAAGATATGAGCCTGAATGCCTTCAAAGTATTTTCTAATAAATTTCTTCTGCAGCATTGCTTTTACACCATTGATGAGTATTTGAACCTTTAATATGTTAGTCTAGGCACCCACCAAAAGTCAGTCATCATTCTCCCTCCTCTTAATTTATCTGTGTTTGTTTGTTTATCAATTTTGTTTGTTCATTTTTCAATTTTAGCTTTATTTTTTAATATTTCCTTACTTTAATTGTTAATTTATTATTATTATTTAATTACTACTAGTATTACTTCACATTTCTTTTTCTACTTCTATCTTTAACTTTTGTAACTTTAGATTATTAGTGCAGTTGGTATTATTAATAGTTATAAGGCTTATCCACCTATAGGTTTCCTTTCTTGTATCTATTGTGGCTGTAAGCATGCATAATCATGTAAAAAGTCAATAAACTATATGAGTATGAGTATGAGTATACCGGTTGATTTTTTCCATTGCTTCGGGACTTTTCCCGTAGAAAAACATACATTTATAATATGAGTTAGAGGTTGGACTATATGCTTATGAATACGTTTTGTAGTGATAGTAGCTAGTTTGTCAGGACCAGGTGAGCAGTTGTTCTTCAGTTCTGAGATCAGTAATGTAGTTTCATTATACGTTAATGGGGTCAGAAATATACTTGAATTTAGGGTTTTCTTTCTTTGGAACTCGGGGGATGGGTTAGTTTCAACGATTTTTTCAGCCATATTTTGCCCTATATTACTGAAGTATTTATTAAAAGCCAGAGCTTTGTCCTTATTAGAATAAGTTGCAATACCATCTTCGTTGATAATTGTTATATTGTCCACTCGCTTATCGTTATCTTTTTTATTATTACCTGTTATGTCATTTATAACTTTCCAGGTCTTTTTCATCATTCATTCAATCATTCATTAGTAGAATTTGAATATGGAATAATATATAGGGTACCTCATTTAAAAAAATTCATGTTTGCGTCACCACGTAGTTATGGATCACTCTGTATAAATATAAATATTTTCTGAGCAAGGAGCATATCCGTGGCTACAACTTTCATGTACAACTTTTTTCGTTATCTTCTACAGCAGTGGAGTTATCGACCGAGCCGGTACTAAAAACACCCTGTATAACTGTTAACAAGTTGCATAACACTACTAAAGATATAAAAAATATAATACAATTTTCCATTTTATATCATTAAAACGTTAAAATAACAGTAAAATGTAAAGCATACATCCTTACCTATCGAGTACACACCCCTAGAGTTACAAGGAATAACATGTCCCTTTGGGCCAAAGAAAAAACAAAAAATCTTCCAGAAAATGGTTAAAAAAATACAAATGCCGTTTGTCAATATACCTTGGTATCTGCTGCTGTACACTGAAGCCAGTGAGAAAAAAATACGAATATTCATATTTTTATTAAAAAAAATTGTATTGTATTTTTCATATTTTTAATAATGCTATGCAACTTGTTAATAGTTAAATGTGCCGGCTGCATTACCATACGTGTAACTTCTATATCTTTAAACAAATTAAATCTTTTGAAATATATACAGAATCGCTCATTTACACATAAATTTTAGTTCTGTGACATCAGACTTAACAAATTACTTTATTATAAGTTCATTATTTGAGTTTAACATTAAGAATTGCCAAAAAATGAATAAGATGCTAATATGGTAAATTACCTTATCAGAATCGTTGCCATCACATTTACAAATATGTTTTTGATTATACAATTTTAGCGTAAACTGCGTAAATGCCGATGTGCCGTGAGGCGGTGCGCATTTCAGCCACCAGAATGCAGAAGGATGTCATCCATAGACTCCTTCCTCTACTTAGGACGCATCATTCGCGGACCCATTCATTGCTCACCTCGCAGTCTGAGGAGTAGTCATTGGGTAATGGAACAGAAGCTTGGTGTGTCGGAGCCCGAGTTGCACCTTAGCTAAAACAAAATCATTATACATTCTGAGATTAACACTTATCTCCATCCATACATGCATAAGCCTTGTTATATCTATGATACTCTTATAATATGTATAATTGTATATACAAATTATGTATCAGAATGGTCAATAAGCTATCTATCTAATACATTCGTATCCTATAATATAGATACTATAAACTTGCCAATCAATTGTTGCGTTCTTCCATATCTTTGAGTCAGTAAAGTGTATTCGAAGTCACTTGGAACAGCAAAAAATGCTTGGGCGGCATCTCCTTTGTGAAACGCGACAGATATACAGGGTCCCTGGGGCGTTTCACAAAGGAGAAGCCGCCTAAGCATTTTTTGCTGTTCCAAGTGACTTCGGACACTTTACATCACTGCAGTCCACTTGGCTGGCTGTCGATTGAACTATGGAGTATATAAATTATAGTTCGGAGTGCCGAAAAGTACTTTTTAAAAAAATCAATTTATTTGGTATAAGTGAATCGTACAATAGCTGGATTAAGACTGACTAAAATATAATACAGAGTTCATAAGGAAAACTATGCAAGGTGTCATATTGATTTGCGTAACATCCTGCAAAGGTGCTGATGATGCTCGGTGGATGTCCGGTTGGTATACGGGATGGCCTAGATAACTCCTCCGCCCCTAGAAAGAAGCTTCCCCTGGAAGGTTCGGAATTCTTGTATCTTCTTTCATCAATATGGCTTCCGTGGTTTCGCTGGGATTCGCTCCATCGCTCCTTACTTGTCTGGCTAGCTTGAATTTTCTAAATGCGAGAAGAAGGACAAAAACGGTCGCTGCTACGTACAGAAAGATTGTCCATGCGCTCGGGGTGATGAAGCTGTAGTCTTCTTTTTCTAATGGCACAAAGGGTTGCATTGGCGTACCCTTCAATGTCAAGGGCTTCAGTTCAATCTTGAATTTAGGGTGGTTACTTGCACTGAAGTTTGCGAATGTTGCTGGTTCCATGATTAACGGTTGACCAAAGCTTTTGCTTAGAAATGTTAGTTGCTCATTTCTAAAAAATATTCTGCAAGTATTGTCTTCTCTTAGTAAAAATATTCCTTTCAAAAATTTTGTTTCTGCTTGGCTGCTGCATCTGATGTCTATTTTTCCTTGTTCTGGAAAAACAGCTAGGTATGTGTTAATTTCCGGTATAATGTCGATATGATTTTCGGCAACTTCTATTCTGGAGAAGGTACAGCTCTGCAAGTCTTTGTTTTTCAGGATACTGGATTCACAGGAGACATTTGCGTGGACTTGGTATTGTCGTGGACAGTGGTATATTTTGCTTTTTGTACAAATGCCACTTAGAGGTCGAACTAAATCATGGGATTTAGATTTTAAAAGATAATTGAAATTTGGAAAAATTGTGACAAATTCTGACCCATCTAAAGTAGGAATTGGATATAAATAATACAAGTCAAAGTTGTCTTCGAAGTCAATTGGTACTGACAAAAAATATGCGATCTGATTAGCTTCAATTTTGCAGTGAACTTTAATTATCGATTCAAAGTCTAAAATATTTTCAACTTTTGGTTCAAATGGAAGGTTATTTTTATAATAATTTGAAATTTTTATAAGTTCGGCATACAGATCTGAAGGTCTGATGATACTGGGGTGGATGACACCTAATTTACAGAACGTGACAGAATTTTCAATATCTTGTAAGGTATTAAATATAGCAAGGGCGTACCCAGGATTTCAGTTAGGGGGGGGCAGGGGGCTGCTTAGTGCTTATACCTGTTTCGAAAATTGACTTTTATTCATTAACTTTTATGATGACACAAAACAAATATTATAAGTACATAATAATTATCCTATACATTATGTATAATATATAATATTATATATGTTTATTTTAATTTAACAGTAATCTTCTCGGATTTGCCGAAAATTTGTCTATGACAATCTTTTCAATAAACTCACTGTTGTCTTTTAAATAATTGCGATGTACGCTCATCAGACATAAACCCGTAAGCCTTTCTTCACCCATGGTGCTTCTTAGCCACGTTTTAACTCTTCGCAGCGTACTGAAGGACCGTTCTACGGTCGCCGTGGTGCATGGGATAGTGCTTAAAATAATTAATGCCTTTCTGACAGCAGGGTAAAAAATGTTCGCTTCTTTGAACAGATCAACTGCTTCTATGTCCTTTAATTGATCATCTGATAAAGCCTTCGTCACCCATAAATTATGCCAAAGGTTCAGTTCCCCGGTGATATCCAGGTTATAAAATTCTTGGAATGATTCTGCGTTTTTGTGTAGGTCTGCAATGCTGGTTTTTGTCATATACAAGGGATGTAGCCTGCTTAAAGCAAACGCCGGAGTATTTTCTTGGGAGAATCGAATATTCAATGATGAAATGAGTGAATCAATGTATGGTATTATCAGGGAACGCCGCCAATATTCGTTATCATTGTCTGATGGCGGATTACTTCTATGTGTTTGCTTATGAGCAAGACGTGGAACCGAAATTTCTATGTTCAAATTCATTGCAACAGCTCGTGCTTTTTGAAGTATTTCATTACTTATTCTATCAGGAAACTCGCGGTCATTTCTGAGAATGTCCTTGATATTTTTAATGTGTTTTCCTACCGAGATCATGTCGATCGATTTAGCTTGCAGTGCGTTAACTACTGGTTCTATAACTGCTGAATATTTGGCTATTGTTTGTAGAGAAACAATAAACACTGGTTTTGTAACGGCTGAATGAAACTGATATGCAGATTTTCTGGTGGCATAATTTCCCTCTACAGATAACGTTTCTAGAGATTTCACGAGCTCTGAAAAATGTTGAGAAAACTTTCTGATTGATTTATATTTTTCGGACCATCTCGTCTCATATAATCGTGATAGGTTTGGAGCGTAGTTTCGACGTGTAGTCGATTCTCTGAAAAACGTTATAACATCCTTTACAGTGGCGACAGTATTTCTAATTTCTGGCACTGCGTTCGCATCATTCACAACAAGGTTGAGTTTGTGACTTGAGCAATGAAAATATAAAGCACGAGGATATTTTTTTCTCAAAATGGCTTGTACGCCACCCTCTTTTCCTGCCATTGTAGAACAGCCATCGAATCCAAACCCTACGCAATCTTCTTTGGAGAGGTTAGAACTAATTAAGAAATTGTCAATTGCTTCGGCGATTGCGGAAGCATTTTGTGCTTTTAGTTCAACGAACCCTACAAATTCTTCTCTGATTTTACTTTTGCTTTCGTCGTAGAACCGCACGCCTATTGACATTGACAGCTGTTCTTTCCCAGATACGTCTGCTGTTTCATCAGCTAAGATTGAGTAAGCCATGGTCTTCCGAACCTCACTAATTACATTCTCCTGAATAACTTCGCCACATAAATTTATTAGTTCGTTTTGTATTCTTGGCGAAGTATAAATTGCATTTCGACGGCACTTTTCAAAGTGACTCTTTAATTTGTTGTCCCCTGAATCGATTCTCAACTTCAATAAATCTAATAAAACACCCTCATCTGCTTGTTTGCCCCTAAGAGGCATATCATGTGTACCGCAAAATACTATACAAGAAATAATTGATGACAATATTTGTCTGTTTTCATCGACTGCTTTTTGGTGTCCACTTTGCAGTTGGATGTCTACAGGAACATTTTCAAGAAAATTTTTTGCAGCATTTGTCGCCGTTTGGTGAAGGTTGGTCGTTGCATGCTTTCGGCAGTCTTCATGCATATTTTTGAACTTTAAATATGGCCTGACCATAAACGATCCCAAAATTCCTCTCACAGTGCTAATGGGCGGAGGAAACAAAACACAATACTTACAAAGAGCACCTTTTAGTCGCTTGGAATATACTAGCCATGGTGAATATTGATCCAACCAAGCATGATTAAATTTTCTTTTTAAATGGCTTGCATCACTTTCAAAATCGTAATTTCTGGGCGGGATCCAAGGATTTTGTAACAACTCCCTCTTCTTTTCCGTCGATAGCTGGGTAGCCAATCCAACATAACGACCCAGATCATTTTCATGACAGCCATCGTCCACTATAATTTCAGGATCGACGTTGACGTCATAAGTTTGTTGGGATGTCGATGGAGAAGAATAGTCGGCAACAGATATATTAAGAGGTTCTACTGAAGAATTTGACGCTTGTCCAATGTTAGCATGCAATGATATTGGCATTACATGAGTGGTTTTATCATGGTTGTCATTTTCATCGCTTCCACTGCTACTTTCCCGACCTTTTTTTCTTTTTTCGCGTGGCCTCCCTAAAAAATGGATACACAGAATTACCCTTACAGTGTTTAGGCGGGTTGCATAGGACGAAAATCAAAGATCAAGTTTCACATTCTCTTGCATATGGTTTGAACGCCAAATAATCAAAACTAGGTAAGTAATTTGAAATAATACACTTGTTGTGACGTTAGAGAAAAGGGATTTTGTTGTCGGTATGATCTTATTAATAAATCCAAAATATTGCAAGGATCTTTCTTTTATGTTTTTTTTTTTAACTTTTTTATCACAAAATATTCACAAATGTTATTTTAGCTATTATAACAAAACCACGTGTTGTAATTAATAAATTTAAATATTGTAAGTAATGCCTAAGATATACACTTACAAGAGAGTCATAGCCCCCCTTAAACAAATCAAATAATCATATTAAGTATGTACTTAAGTGTTTTGTTTTGACTCACCTCTTTCAAAGAATTTCCTGATATCCATTTGACGGAGTAATATTTCCAGTTGTTGCGCAGTAAACGTAAATCTCGTGTCTCCGCAACGAAACTATAAGACACTATCTATGGCGTATGAAATATTCGCTCGTATTCCACTCCGAACTGAATTGTATTCGAACTAAATTCACGTGCTCTGCCTTACGTTCCGCTTATATATTGAAAATATTCTCGCTCCCGAAATATGTCGAAAATACTCGAGCTCGACTCTATTTCCATCCTTGTCTTATAATACATGCTATCACTGTCTTTTCTTTCCGGAATAGTCCATGCTAGAATATTCTTCGTGGTATTGCTATTCAATACTAGATGTCTCTATTGACCGTATACAGTATACATTGAGCCTATTTCTTTTTACTGGAAAAAGTACTGCCGTCCGAAACTAGATGGCGTTAGATGTTATTTTCTTCCAATTATATTCAGCTTTAATCCTATATGGCTCTGATTGTCTCGTCGGAAGCGGAAACTACGAGGTACCACGGTTTTGTGGGAGATTTAAATTATATTGCATCGCTAACAGTATACTAGAGTCTGTCTAGTGAGTCGCGGCACAGAAATAACCGCGGCAAATTTAAAAATAATTTAGTTGTAAGCACTGAATAGAATATGCTATGAAATTTGAGTTTGATACTTTCACTATTTTATTTTATGAACACTAAGAATCTTAAACTAAATCTGTACAGATATATACTACTTAAAATAATATGCAACATATTGAATATTATTTTATTTTAGCATAGCATTGAAAACAAAAATTATATAATAAAACCAAACTTGCATCAAAACCGTACTTAATTTTTATTTATTCTGTCTCGTAATCAAAATCAGATTCTAGAAATTAAATTATCGACTATAAATCATTACTGACACTTTCATTTGTTAGTGATAACTAACAAATAATAAAAACGAAATAAAGAAATAAATAAAGTGTATCAAAACTTGATCAAAACATTTTGCGTTTCGTTTGACGGCGGCTGAAGGTCGCCATATAAAATATTCTAATAAATACGTTGTGACACGACCGACACGACTCACTATACAGACTCTATATCGAATGTTGTAGAATATTTAACTATAGAAAATAAAGAACAAATCTGGCTGAAAAGATATTTTGTTTCCAACACTTCATTTTGCGCAGAGTAGGTAACACGTTTTTAATTTTTATTTGCCAAAAAAAATTACATTTATTTAATCTTCTAGGGGGGGGCAGCTGCCCCCCCCTGCCCCTACCTGGGTACGCCCTTGAAATATAGAACCATATAAAGTGAGAAGTTGTTGAAATATGTCTTTTGCAAAAAGAATATCTTTTTCTGTAGCACTTATCCTGACTATGTCATTAAGTTGCAGGATTTTAGATCTCAACAATGCTTCATTATGCTGTATAGTATCAAGAGTGGCTTTAAAATTTTGTACGAGCTTATGGTTGACTGAATATTGCATTTTAAACTGATTTTCAATATTGTTTTCATTATTTTGCATATGATTGAGAATTTGGAAAATCTTATCTCCGTCATTTGCGTCTAGATTACCAGTAATGTACTTAACTATACTACCTAACCCATTAAATATACCTACCTCTTCTAGATCTATTATTCTGGAAGCTATTAACGCGGATATTATCTATTTTATCTGCAATAGTTTTTTGGGTAAATCTTACCATTTTATCGTAGTTATCTAATTGCTTAACATAAGATATATTTTGAGTATAACCTAATCTTAAATGTTTATACTGAATATTCAGATTGCTGAATTCATCATACAAAGCTGATAATTTATAGTAATGTACGAGGGTATGTTCAGTTTTTTGAAGTTTGGCTGGACCTAAGTTTATCGGGAGAATACCAAGATTTCTACTAATGTCTTTTATCGTTGCTTGTCCTACTTGCCAGTGGACGAGGAGGGACCTGGAATAGAGTTTGGACTCTTAGTTACTATTCTGGGCTTCTTTAAATTAGAGAGATGAATTTTTTCCAATAATTAGGGGCGGAGGAGTTTCTTGTAGAAACGGACATAGGGGTAGGTTGACTAAGTTGCCGTTGTGAGTTTGGCAAAAAGACGTTATCTCGTCTGGATGGTACAGGTCTGGATTGCTGATTAGGCTGAAATTGCCTGGAGTTATCAGTTATCCTGTTGAACTGATTAGAAGTGGTCATAATAGGCGACTGGTTAACCTGTTGCGGTCTTTGAAATTTTTGGTTGTGATTTTCGTTTCTCCTAAAATTACTGGACCTGTATTGAGATTTATTTTGAAATCTGGGCCTTGTAAAGTTGTTCTGAGCGGCTTCTAGTTGGAAGTCGTTAGTAAGCATATTGAGGGCAACATTGAGATTTTCTGGGTTCTTGGTTCGCATGAGTGAACCAATGGGTTCTTTCAAGCCTCTTAGAAATACTCGTAAAGCTAAATTCCTGCAGTATTGTGTGATAATGATAGCTTCCCCTTCTGATATGTGACTAACTGCATACGAAATTTGTAAATTTAGAAGATGCAAAACCCTGTTATAAAATTCAAATGGGCTTTCACTGTTATTTTGTTTCAGTTCCGTCATTTCTATGTTAAGTGTATAAAGGTCTCTTTTATCCGCATATGCGTGTAACAAAGCATTTTTCAGATCTTGCCAGGTTTTGATTATGCATGAGGATATGCTTAAGGCGGCATCGCCTTTTATTTTAGCCAGCAAGCTAGACATGAGATATTCGTTTTGAAAATCATTTGGATCATTTACGTTATAAAACTTAGTAACTAATTTTTCGGATATCTCTAAAAATCTTGGCAGTAATTCTGCCTCGCCACTGAAATTAGGAATCATTTGCAAGTACTCTGGTTTAAGTACCGGTGCACTTGAACCCTGTTGTGATTGTGGATTCATGGTTGAGTTAGAAAAATTATTCGAAAAATTACGTAAAATGGGGGCTCGAATTAACGGGTGGTTGGGCTGAAAATTTGGAAAATTATGGTCGATGAGTGAGTCAGAATCCGAGTCTGTAGATTCACTTGAGTTTAGTGGAGAAAAATTACTACCTCTAAACGACATAAAGTACTTACAGCAAGACCACTACAATGTCCATACTTCAGTGTGCCTGGGAAGTAGAGATGTTGTGCCCAATGTCCTCTTGAACACCGCCTCTCGCTAGATACTTGGTGTCGACCCTGGTCCTAGCTGGAGCTCTTGTCTGGTCCACGCGACGACCGAACTTTGAAAAATTCGTCGCGATTTCGTCCGTTTACCAGGTAAATCGCGTGCCGCGAAACGAGTACTTTTTGAACCGCCCTGGTATCCTACGTCGGCTGCGCCAATTATAGTTCGGAGTGCCGAAAAGTACTTTTTAAAAAAATCAATTTATTTGGTATAAGTGAATCGTACAATAGCTGGATTAAGACTGACTAAAATATAATACAGAGTTCATAAGGAAAACTATGCAAGGTGTCATATTGATTTGCGTAACATCCTGCAAAGGTGCTGATGATGCTCGATGGATGTCCGGTTGGTATACGGGATGGCCTAGATAACTTATATACAATATAGTGATGGAGCCAAAATTTATCCATTGTAATAATATAATGATGTGGCGGCAGCTTTGCATATGCTTTCGCATATCCAAACATTCATTCATGATTTGTGCAACACGTCCCTTTGATATCTTCAAAGTCTCTCACATATTTGGTGCTTATTTCGCCTCGTTGAAACTAGAAAAATCACTTTACAACCTGAAGTTCTTGGTGCAGAGTCCGGACAATGTGTATCAAGCAAAGCCATGGCTTCGTGCACCAGCATTTTTTCTGCCAAAAGCCAATGTTTTATTAAGACACGAAACTCTTGTTAACCATTTTACTTCCCATACTGATAGGTGAGGGGAGTATTGTGATCGCGAAAATTTTCGATTTTGAGATAATACGCTTTTTGGGCGTTTTATGATGTCTACATAACGAAAATCCATGTCACTCATTTCCGTCGGTCTGTCTGTCGGTCTGTCTGTCTGTCGGTCTGTCTGTCTGGCTGTCTGTTCGCGTTTTTCTACCCTCGTAATCTCAGGAACCGCTGCATGTATTGTGATGAAATTTGTGCACCAATATGCTGTGGGGTCGTAGTAGGTAATGCTGCTACCATTTTGAAAATTGGTGCAGGGGCGGTGGAGTAATTAGCAAAAAACAAAAAAAATAAAAATTCCTCAAACTTCGTTTTTAGGCGCTTTAGGTGTTTCTGGTCATTTTCTGCTTTTTTTTGGTGGGGGTGACATTTGGGGTGGTTGAGGGGTGGGGGGTCGTAAAATTGAAAAATTTCTTATATTCGTAATAGCCTGTCCACTGACCTGTGAAGGAAGACCTAGCGACATAAATAGCTTTTTAGGGCCACCCGAACATTGCCCTGCCTATTAAAGAAACCATAGGACTTAGAAGTAATCCAAAGGATTGATATCTGGCGATCGGGGAGGCCAAAACTTCTTCTAATAAATCAGGTAGAATATGTACTAAAAACCGCTGGTATTGTTCCCCAGTAAGCCTATGAGGCAGAAAATATGGACCAATGAAGTGGTTTCCTATAATTCCAGCCCAAATATTGAAAGAAAACTGTTCTTGGAAATGATGGCGTGTGGATTATCCTGATGTCATGAAAATTGATAATGGCATTCCGGGAAAAACAAGCTTCGTCAGTAAACAATACCTGACTTAAGAAGTTCGGATTCCTTAAAATTTAATTTCTTAACCAATTGCAGAAGTCTACTCGTAGTGGTAAATCCCTCGGTATTAGAGCTTGCACCCGTTGCATGTGATATGGATATAGCTGCTGATCTAAAATTTGCCATACCGTTACATGGGTAACATTTAATGCATGCGCTATTTTCTACGTACTAGTCTCAGGATTTCTCTCAATTTCGTTTAGAACTGCTTCCTCCATCTGAACGGTTCGTACTATTGTAGGTTGTAGGTCTTTCTATGACAGCTGTAGACCTCTTAAAACTACCTGTTTCGGAAAGTCGGGCGTGGATTCGTATAAATGTTCTTACAGCAGGCACTGCGCCCGTTGGGGATATCGTTCATGATAGATACGTCTCGCAGCATGAGCGTTACCCTGAGCCATTCCATAACAGAAATGCATATTTGTCATTTCTCCGTTAGTAAATTGGACCATTTTAAGCGGAATATCAGTACACTTCTACTTGACAACAAACAAAATAAACTGACAGTTCTCAAGTTGTTTATCAATTATTGCAATTGTTTCTCACAACACACTTACTAAATAGATGAACATTTATTTATTTACAATAACCTGCATCGATTCAATAATTTGCATTTTTCTCGAAAACGGTTAGCCCTATCGAGATGTACCAAGAGACCATTTTTACGAGAAATCTCTGAAATACCCGGGAAAATACCATATTCTAAAATCAAAATGTCAAAAAATTACCATTTAGAAAATGGGGTTATTTTTACCCTTAACTCCTCCCATATGATACGCCTCTGATTAAAATTATGAAATTCAGAATCAGATTCAGCGTCAAAAGTTTACCCATCGTACCTAATTTCGTAATTTTGTTATGAATGGTTTCGAGAATATCAAGGGAAAACCGTCTTCAGGGTGCCCCATGCAAAGGAGCGTAGCTCCCTTAGGAAGCATTTCCGGACCCATGTTCATATGACATTTTCTTTCTATTTTTCGGAGTACTATTCGTGGTTAAAGTTTGTTAACATACTTAATTAACACCCTGTATATCAATGTTCTGTCTAATATACACCAGAGGGTCAAATATATACAGACTTAGCACAGTTAACACAGATAAGCGTGTAAACATACTTCTGCAATCATCTCTTTGACCTAAGCTTGAAATAACTCTGATTGCCTTTCTCTGTAGTCCGAACACCCTATATACCTCAGCCTCAGCTGAGTGACCCCTTATAAGAATTGCGTAGGAAATATGAGTGTAAAATAGTCCACAATATACTGTTCTAAATATGCTAAACAACTATTCAGATTACCATGCCACTGAAGGACTCGTGGCTTCGATTGTTCGATTGTTTCGATTGCGTTTTGTCAAATAGAAAAGTTTTATTATCCCAACGGACATCATAACACCAGAATGTATTAATTATTGTAATGCTATAATGAGCTATTCATTTTGCTTGCTTCTATTTTAGTGTTTGACAAAAACAAAGGTTTACAAAAAAAATTAAAATAATAGTAAATTATACTAAAGCTGTTTATGGAGCAACACAGAATAACACAGAACATCATTATAATAAATACAGGGTGTACCATAACGATTAAGACAAGCAATATATGGGAACTGGGCAGTAGTAGAGAATTATAATTTTGGGGGTGTAAATTAGAGCAAATATTTCATCTTTTCTTATTTATTGTGTTACCCAATGAGGTTTTTATTTTTGACTACGTGACATCTGATTCAAAATTATTAATGGGACACCCTGTATATTAGTGCCTTTCTATGTTCCTCCCGATAAAACAATTCCAACAAACTAGCACACTTGGGATCTAAAATGATTAATTCAAGAGCTCTAGGTACTCAAAGGATTGTACCATTACCATTAAGACAAAAAATGAAACGAACACTAACATAGGGGTACATGTTATAATAATCAATGTAGTGGTACAGTCCTTTAAGAACCTATAGCTCTTGCATTAATCACTTTAGACCCCAAGCCTGCTAGTTTGTTGTAATTGTTTTATCGGGAGGAACACAGAAAGGCATTAATATACAGAGTGTCCCATGAATAATTTAGAATCGGACGTCACGTGACCAAAAACAAATACCTCACTGGGTAATGTAATAACAAAGAAAGACACAACATTTGCTCTAACTTACATCCCCAAAATTATAATTCTCTACTACTGTCCAGTTCCGATATATTGCTTGTCTTAATCGTCATGAGACAGCCTGTATAAATAGAAGAGAAATGAAAACTAATATTCTCATTGCATCAAAAAGACCCGTACCTGTAGAGGTATTATAACAATAGATACTTTAAAAAATAACAAATTTGTAGCCGCTGCATATGCAGTAAAATATCTTTTGATCCTGAATGTGGAATACATTAAAACACAGATAAGGACAAAAAGGAAAATAATTTTGTTGACTCTGAGTCCGCACTCAACTTTGATACAGCAATCATTATGATCAGATTTATTTAACATTAATTCAGTCATCCATAAAACAGGGAAAATAAAGTGAACTGAGGTCTTGGAAACTAAACGAAATTCCTAAAGTTCGTAGTGACATTAATAATTAAATGTATCTAGTTTTCTTTTGAATTGCACTGTTGTGAACTATGTTATTGTCATAAGTCGGACAACATTCTTAATTTCTGAGGCAACATAGTATATTACTGTTTTGAATTATTTACATATCAGTAAACACACAATAAGCAACATTGGAGAAGGTTATTAATTAAAACAAAAATGGAATCGCTAATCAATGAAGATGTTTTAATCCAAGCCTATTTATTCAATTAATGTAAATTTTATTTATGAGCTAGTGAAGCACAATGACGCTTTATGAATGTGGGAATGCATTTATTTATCTTCTTTTCTCTTTATTTATCTTATTTCCTTTCTTTTTTTTTGACTTGGTTTGTAAGAATTGTACTTACTTTTGTATTTGGAGTTAATAGCTTCTGCTTTACTCTTATCACTGTATTTACAATAATAATTAAAAAAATATTCTTTCCTTTTTTCTCTTAGTTTGATCATGAAACTCAGGAGGTCCCAGTAAAGTGAATTTTTTGGGTAAGTAACGGAAAAATCCGGCAGTTATGGAATTCGCCAAATCAAACAATCTTGCCCCAAAGGCGGTGTCAAGAAATATGTCGTTTGGGCTCCAGCTGGGAATAAATTAATGTTCAATGATCGCCAAACCCTGTGGAATATCCCCGAAATGTTTTGAACATGGCCAGGCGGGGCCATCACCCTTCCCAGTAGCTCTTGTTAGTTTCGAATAGCAGTTTCATACACTAAGGCTTTAAGAGATGGCCCCATAAAACATAATCCAATGGAGTCAAGTCAGGCGACCTCGCAATACACAGTGCCACCTCGGTCTATCCACCTATTGTTTTATCCAAACTGCCACAAGGAAAGTGCACTGGAGCGCCATCGTGGTGAAACCACATGTTAGCTTTGATGTCCCATCAATGGCACATTCTCAAATAGTTCTGGCAGTACTTGCAACATGCCCATCCAAACGTGGTGGGAGAATATGGCCCAATGATCACGTACACAATGCCGCTTCTGATGATAATTGCAAATTGATGTTGGTCTGTGGGTTATGGTACGGGGTTCTCTTCATACAACGACAAAAATTTAAAAAAAAAACGTTTAGCTAACGGACAACATACCGTTCAAATGTATCCGACGAGCATTTCGTAACCGGTGAATATTTTGTTCCTCGTCTATTCTCTCTAAGTTATAATTGGCTGTAGTAGTGCCAAAAAAGCCATTTATACACAGAGGTTTATAAGGCAAAATTGTTTGTCAACCCTGCTTCCGTAACGACGTAGACGGTACATCCAGGAACGCACCAATCCTTGTAGGAAGCAGCCCAACATCAAAAGGCTATCCGTTATGTGGCGACACTGCGGGGCTAAACCGAAACCAGGGATGCAAATCGGCCGACACCCTGCACAGGTGCATCCTTAGGAAGCAGTTTGGTCGGCTGCCTGGGAAATGACGGCTAGGGGCCCTAAGGCTAACCACCGAACGGGCCCTTTCTTCTGGTTCCGCCGCCCGCGAAAGCACCCACACAAGGTCGGTATCGGAACCCGGCACTGGGCAAGGTGGTGGTGCTACTGATCGCTCTGATGAGAACCATCGCAATGCAAAACCGTTTTGGGTCGACGACGTAACTGATGGAGGGTGACCTGCTGACCTGACACGAGAGCAGAAACCCGCCCCGCATTCATGAGAGGTGGTGCGAAATGCATCCACACACTTACCTCCCAGAGTTTTGCGGAATCATGTATTTTACCTTAGGGAGCAGGGATATATTCATACTCCAGCTCAGCCTACCCCTTCGGCGACTGAAACCCCAATTTTACCTAGCTTAGAAAAACTAAAATGGCATCAGACAGGCAAATAGTCAGATCGACGGGAATATATTGTCATACAGTTTCATGAAGTAGGCATCATAATGCACCAAAGTAGTATAGATATGCCGATTCTGATCCTCCCGAGGTCATTTGAAGGTCATTTAAATGGGGTGTGGATAACCTTGAGATGTGACGTGGGCTTTTCTTATAGGTGCCGATTCTGATCCTCCCTGAAGGTCATTTTGTAACGTTGTGTTTTCAAATGTGATCGTATCTGAAGGGCTTGTTTCAGTGGGGTGTTGGGTAACCTTGAGTTTTTTCGGTTTACAATGTGCCTATAGATAACGATTTTGAAATATTTGTTGTTAGTGTTTGAATTGGTTGTTTGTGTAACCTTGAGTTTTTTTTGTGTTAGTGTATAGCTGCTTATTTTGAACGTCCTTGAATGTGACTATTGACTGGATAATCTTGAGATTTGACGTGGTGGATAACCTCGAGATTTGACGTGGGGCCAATTGCAATCCTCCCTGAACGTCACTCAGATAGGGTGTGGATAGCCTTGAGATCAGTTGTATGATTTTCGTACGAGGCTTGATGGTTTTGAGAAGAATGCACGATGACGTATTTTGACCTTGAAGGTATCTGTATAAATAGTGTAATAACGGGCTAGTGATCAGTAAAAGTCGAGAGACGATCAGAGTATAGTCCCGAAGTATATTGTGTACAGATATAACTTGGTGAGCACCCTTTTTATATTATTTATCCAACAGTAACATTATTTGTTTTTTCTTTAAACAATGTCTGTCGCTACCTCTGAATTGCATGAAATTAACAATAAAATCAACTGTGAACTCGATAACAAAATACTGTTCAGAACTTTATCTTCACTAACTGTAAACAAAGCCCATACAATTAAGAATCTGTCACCCGTCAAATCAAAATTTGGTGAATGTCTAGTAGCAACACTATTAGAAGATGATGCTAATGAGTTCAAAGTATGGTTACCTAAAAGAGTATCGGAGCATATGTCTGAAGCAGTGATTAAAGAGATAAATGAATCTCAAAATAAATATTCACTAACATATATTGGTCAAAGTTCACCTACAACACCAGGCGCGCGCTCCAAATGTTTGATGAAATTTGATTATATTCAACAATAATATATTTGATGATGAGGTAGTACAGATTGTGTTGGGTATAAATAATATAATGGTTACTCCCATGTATTGGACCCGCGATATGTAGAAGGTAAATTCGAGATAAAAACATTTATTTGCACCTAGTTGGTATTAGACGTTCTGTTTGTTTCAGAAGCAGACTAACTTTTCATTCCCATTATACAATGTGGATGCAGTATTCAGCAATGGGGTGGCCTGAAGCAAAAGATCTACGTACAGCCATCCAGAGAATTGCATGTCAATTGGTAGATTTGATTTTCGATGAGGAACATTCCACGGTCTATGACTTGAGTATCTGCTGGGATGATGAAGAGGTCGAACGGAAGAGGATGCTAATCAGGAAATATGAAGAAGGGGAAAAGTTATGCAGACAATATTTACGTGAAGAATGTACCATCGATCAACTATGTGATGGAATGATTAGTAATGAACTCAAACCATTTTTGTATGCAATAGAGGAATATTTACCTCAACATATAATTACCAAATATAGTTTCGTAGATAAAGATTGACATTTGTACGCATCCTGCTCACTTCTGTATCATTTATGCATAAATAAAAAAACAAATGTATTAAAAGTGTTTTATTTTTGCCATGACAGCTATAATAAAAATCAAAATACATTTAATATGAATGAATAAGTCCATTCTGAATAGATCCATCAAAAGCGTTGTAACTAATACAAGAATCGTGAATGATTAATGCATACACTTTAGTGTTAGCTGGGAAAGAAGATTTTCTGGTTTCAAATTCCAACGATATATCCACAGTTGACAGCTGAAGGTTATCAGGTTGATGACTGCAGTCGATTACAAATAGTGGGTTATCATTGAACTCCTTAATATTGAATAATGGTTCTGCCATTCCCTTGTTGTAATACGCACTTTGGAAGCTCTCAAATGCATAGTAAGCCGCAGTGTTTAGCTTCTTCTCAAAATCCAGGTTCCACCTTTCATATGGGTATACCTGGTTATTCAGCTTCAATCGAATCGAGTTTATGTTGGCATGAATGAACTTAGTGATGTCCTTCTTAGGATCTTCTGCTAATTTTGAGTCTTGAAATCCAACGATAACAAACAAAGGTCTCTCTAGCTTGTTGGTTGTTCGAATTGCCCAGACGTCTGTTGATGTTGAGCGAAGTGATGGTAGTTCATACAAATCCCAAGAACGAAATGCCACCTTAATCCTTGAACTCAAACTGCTTTTGTTCAGTCTCTGTAGAAGTTTGACCTTGTAGCGGTCTTCAGGAACAATCTGTTGGACTTTCCATTCAATCTTTGATATTGATAGCTCTGCATCACATTCACCGACAAAGCAGTTCTTAAAGGATCTTGCAATGACTAATACAAGCTCTTGTTTTATGTTTAGAATTCCTTTTTTATAGTCCTCAGCAAATCCCATTATATGTTTTAGAGGTATTCTACCACTGAAGACCTTACTAGTTGAATCCCATATCGCTGAATTGTCTTCATTTAAGCCCCATCCTGTACATAATAGTGAATGGGCGGCACTTTTACCATGAGAGATCATTGTTTTCATTGTTGACGTTATTCCAGGATTTCGTACAATGACAACTTTTTCACCACCCATATGTAGAGAAATTTCATCAAACAGAAAAGACAGAGCATTGTTAGATAGATAGCAGGACTTCGTGGCATCACTTGGAGTAAACGTTCCTTCGATGAAAATGTAACTGTCAGCAATATTTAAAATGAGATCTTGGAAGTTGATTGGTATATGAACAATGTCAGAATTCTTGAAATATGGTGAACCATACGGCTTGTATGTGTATTCATGTAAACTTGCTAAGGAGTGATCCAAAATCGGTTCCTCAAAAACATCCAGCTTCTCACTTGATACGTGCAGAACCATATTTTTCAGTTAGCTTTAGTCCTATAGACTTCAGAAACTTACGATTTTGTAGTGATAGCTTCGACGTTGTGCCTTTGGCAGCTGACGAATGACGAATAAGGTTATTCCTATGTGTTCTTCGTATTTTATGGTTGTTTGTAAGGGCTTTATCGACTTTTTTCAATTGTTGTGCACCTATGTTGTATAGAAAACCCATCCTATTCAATTGTGGAGTTTGCTCAAGCTAACCGACGCAATTCCAATTTAACGATAATTTTTTCACCACGGAAGTTAATCAGATTTCCCTCGTCATCCAAAATTTTCAGTGTGATGTTATCGATAAACTGACGACCACTAGGCATAACGCTCATATATATTACATTCTGTGGCTCCTTTGTTAATTTGAATCCAGGCTCAACGTCTATGTCGAATTCATACAGAGTGTGCATTTCACTTCCATTGTGGTAGGCGCCAGATATCAATCCGCAGTCGACCTTTATTAGTCTGACTGTCGTTATATTAACTGGTAAGGTTGATATATGTTTTTTGTTGCATTCGAAAACCTCCGGCTCAAATCCAATCAAAGATGCAATTGAGTTAGGGAAAGATAAATCAACATCATATATTGAATATAATTCACATTTCATTGTATTGTTGTTGGCCTTCAGACAAAACAGCTCGTCAGTTGTAACATTATGTTTGTATCGAACTATGGACTTTATTATGTTTTGTAGATATATGTTGAGTTCATCGATTTCGTAGGTGCCTGGTGGAATATATGTAATATTCATCTGAGAATCATCTGAAGGTTGTTTAAACACAATTAGATTATTACCCTCATGAACATTGAATATTGAGTTGTAGGAGTAAAAACCTATTAGCCCCAATCCATACTGCGCATTGGTATCCAGCTCTATTGGCGGATAAAAACTAGCAGACAGCACACTGTCATAACCCGTCAAGGTAAATGTATAAGACATGACTGCGGTGATACAAAAAAAAGAACACTTTTATATATTCAAAATTTTATTTATTACAACACTTGTTTGACTCATTACTGCTTGTCATAGAGATATCTTGCAAATTACAGTAACAACAAAATATTTTTCTTGGTGGCGGCCCGTCTGCTTCATCTCCGTTCTGGTGTGTATTATAGTGCTCCCAACAGAACTGGAATCGTTGTATATCCACATCTTCCTTCAAATGCAATGGCAGTTTGTTCCATACAAGTGCTATTTCGTTAGGTGTACATACCATCAGTACTTCTTTGGGTATGTGGGCAAGTTCTTCTTGTGTCATGTTCAACAGGCTTCTTTCTCTTGAAAATGCTTTAAGGGAATTGCTCATCTTTTTAAGTGTTTCACGATCCATTTTTCACAGATTTTTGCTTCTCTTCAGAAAGAAATCGTAGACACAGGTGCCCGCACCAAAAGGTATTGAAGTTCTGCTGTCGTCTGTGATTATACAGGATCTGAATCTTCTTAGATTTTTTGAGGAAATATTTCACCAGTTCGCTGGTTGGCGGTAGGTTGCCGAAACTGTCATAATAATATACCACCACTCCGCGTTTTATATATGAAACCCAGTGTGACCCATCCCCACTCTTGCTGTCTAAATTAATGATGGCTGACTCATTCCTCAGTGGACCTTGCTTAGGCAGATCATCGCGCATAAAAATCCCTCTGAAATATGGTATTTCTAGCTTTTTAGCGTAATACACAAGGTCATTATCTGTAAGCGGTCGTTGGGGTAGGGTTTTTAAAAGTTTTTTGAAGTCCTAGGTTTAACAAACAAACCAAATCCTTTGCGGTATGGTTTCAAATATATACCGTTTCCAATTTTATTTATACCAGAAGTAGATGTTGAATCAGTTGTATTCCTTTGTCGTGCTGAATTAACTGCTTTAGAGGACCTAACAATATTTGCAATACCCCCAGCGAGATTACCTAATGCTGAGAGACCGGCAAAAATTGGAATCAAAGGAAGAATTCCACCTACTTTGGGGATAGGTATAACTCGCGGAAGACGAATATGCCGTTTGCCCCCAATGGACTTGATATACTTCCGGGTAGCTAATAATGCAGCAGATGTTGCTTTTCTTAGCACACTGTTATCTTGCTTGTGGTTCGAAAAATGTTTCATATTTTTGCGAACTCTGTTTAGTATTCCTGAACCAAAGTGCACCTTCTTTATAGCCTTCCTCATTTTCCTACGTATATTATTTTTATTCTGCCCTCGTCGTCGTGATGCATAACCCATTCCTGCACGATGTTTTACACCTACTAATTTCCTCGATTTTTCACGCATGCATTTCTTCTTATTCCGTCCACGTAGTGTTGCAAGACCCATTCCAGTGCGTCGTTTGACCTTCATAATATTTGTAATTAACCAAGCAGCTGCTTTTTCTCCAAGGTTCGCGTCAGCTGATTTGACTCGTTTCCAAGCTTCTTGCTCAAGTTGGTAGTCAGCTTTATGTCTTGTAGCTAAATCGGATTTGCGGTATGCAAGGTCGTGTTGTAAGCAGGCCGCGTCTAATCTATTTATTCCTTTTTGGCCTAGTGCGATCCTTTCTTCCAATCGAGTACCCGGGCCGCAATACTGATAAAAAGGCAAATGTGCTTCGAATGGCAGCTTATTTATCAACTTATTAACAATTCCACCACCAGTTTTGGAGATGCTACTACACCTTCTCTCAAGAAGTAGCGGCATTTAAATAAAACACATATAAACAACTGCAGCTTATATATGGTCAAGTCGTTGAACGATGAAGGTGACAAAACAGGACCAGGAATTAGACATTAGCAATACAGATGTCAATGTTACTGATCCGGAAAATAATACTTCTCGTCGTCGACATGGGGTACTACTACCATCAACAATTCGATGTATTATAGTTGGACCATCAAACTGTGGAAAAACCAATGTACTAGTATCTCTCCTGTTACATCCGAATGGGCTGTTTTTTGAGAACTTATATATTTTTTCAAAATCGCTCAACCAACCCAAGTACGCATTCATTGAAAAAGTAATGAGTTCGATAGATGGACTAGGATATTATGCATTTGCTAATAATTCCGAAGTTCCACCACCGTCAGAAGCCAAACCAAACTCAGTTTTTATCTTTGATGATGTGATATGTGAGAATCAAAATGCTATACGAGAATACTTCAGTATGGGGCGACACAAAGGTGTGGATTGCTTTTACTGTGTGCAAAGTTACAGTTGGGTACCGAAATATAAACAACTGCAGCTTATATATGGTCAAGTCGTTGAACGATGAAGGTGACAAAACAGGACCAGGAATTAGACATTAGCAATATAGATGTCAATGTTACTGATCCGGAAAATAATACTTCTCGTCGTCGACATGGGGTACTACTACCATCAACAATTCGATGTATTATAGTTGGACCATCAAACTGTGGAAAAACCAATGTACTAGTATCTCTCCTGTTACATCCGAATGGGCTGTTTTTTGAGAACTTATATATTTTTTCAAAATCGCTCAACCAACCCAAGTACGCATTCATTGAAAAAGTAATGAGTTCGATAGATGGACTAGGATATTATGCATTTGCTAATAATTCCGAAGTTCCACCACCGTCAGAAGCCAAACCAAACTCAGTTTTTATCTTTGATGATGTGACATGTGAGAATCAAAATGCTATACGAGAATACTTCAGTATGGGGCGACACAAAGGTGTGGATTGCTTTTACTGTGTGCAAAGTTACAGTTGGGTACCGAAAAGAGTGATTAGAGACAACGCAAACCTGATAGTTTTGTTTAAGGTCGATAATACAAATTTATCACATGTTTTCTCTGACCATGTGGCTCCCGATGTAACTTTTAAGCAATTTCAAGATATGTGTGCAATATGTTGGAGGGATAAATATGGATTCCTAGTTATCGACAAAGATAGAGAAATAAGAAACGGCAGGTACCGGAAGGGATTCGATAGCTTCATAAATCCACTGCAAGACTAATAATATCATCAATTGAATGTGAGACTGCAATCAGCATACATCACAGTGGCAACATTACATATACCAGAATGAAACAACAACAGAGCATTGATCAGGTAGCTCTAAAAAAAGAATTAGTTAATGCAACAGAGTCAGTGCGGAGAAAATTCAACTATGTAAGGAAAGCTCGCGAAGTCGGTAACACTTCATTGGAACAGATATATGAGCCTATTACAAAACAGTTGAAGACAATAGCAAATGCATCCAATCCTACGCTACCGAAACAGCCAATTCAAAATGTTGGTCCTACGAGCACTCCTAAAAAACCACCATCTACATATCCAAATCAAACCCTTCCCTCTACTAGCACACCAAAAGGGTCGAGATTCGAAGATTTGACTTCCGCTGCTTTTTCCGGTATAACACCAATAAAGGAGTTACCTGATACACCATCATCAATTAATGAGAGGGAAAGAGATTCAGTCACTCAGTATGTATCTACAGCTAATTCAAGTGTGGATAGAGAGGCAGTTGCTGAGGTGTTGAAAAGTCATATAGATAATTTGAGAGCAGGACATCCGGCATATGGAAGTGTTTATAATGTAAGGATCGACCCACAATCACAGAAGCTGTTAATGGGTGTACATGAAGTGGAATTTGATGATAAGGCGGTTCATTTATCATCGGGTGATAAGACTAGTAAATTCAAAATATCCCCACACTTACTAGATATGATGTTTGTAGGAGATACACGAAACTCCGACTCGAAAACTCTACACACATTCAGGTCCATATTGAATCTAACTAATGTACTTCGCAAAGATTACACACCTCTTAATATTTACAATGTCGACGGATCTGAGTATTTCAATAAATTATTTAATATCCTATCTACATCATCCCCCATGCATTTGAGAGCCAGAGTTGGTAGGGGACATACACAAATGAAGATACCTAAGTATAAGATATTTAACACTAATAAACGCGACTTTGTGTATTGGAACGACATCAACGAGCTGATTGATCGACTGAAATTGCTATACAGCTCAAAATCAGCGGGTCACACAAACCACGATAACGAAATTTTATCTATAATAGAAGAATTGCGTGAAGAGGGCGTAATACGCTAATTTTGGGGTATATATTTGCAAGTTGAAAGATCCCACTAATAGTATAACGCTTTCGTAGCGATGCACAATACGATAGATAAGTTTGGTCGTCGCAGTTCTAAGCATACAACTGTACGTGGTATTCCAGGTATTGGTTTTAAACTTACACAAACTGGAAATTATGATATCAATGGAAAGCAGTTAAAGAATGTTGGTGATCCTACAGATGAAAATGACTCTGTTCATATAAAGTATGTTGAAAAAAAACTAAAAAGTACCACTGATATGCTTGAAAGTATGGTGAATAGCAAAACGCTAGAATTGAGTGATGGCCTTGAGAAAAAGATTGATGTATTAACAACCAATTTGATATCCATTTTAGAGCAACTAGAGGTTGTATATAATTTTTGCCAGAAATTAACTAGTGAAGTCAAAAGGGAATTCGATGTTGAAGGTGGCCCTGTTTTACCAGCGTGGCTTGCAGGCTACACTTTAAATCAACTCAGACCATAGATCAGTAGATTTTTCATGATTAATGGTCAGTTTCTGTTCTACAATCACCTGAGTCAGACCTCTACATGTAGATATGTCAGTTAACAGCGCAACAAAACGTGGCATAGCAGAAGAGTTACACAGGGCAGTTCGGAAGAACTTTCGCCGTCGAAAAACTATCATAAAAGGTTTCGCTGACTTATGGCAAGCTGATTTAGCGGAAATGCAACCTTTCCATAAAGAAAATAATGGATATAGATACATATTGGTAGTCATTGACTGCTATTCTAAGTTCCTATGGTGTGGACCAATCAAGAAGAAAGATATGGTAACGGTAACGACAGCAATGGGCGATATCATAAGGGACGCAGGATATTATCCAATTAATCTACAAACAGATAATGGAACCGAATTTTACAACAGAAAATTTTCTTCTCTCATGAACAAGTATGGAATTAACCATTATTCCACATACAGTACAAAGAAGGCCGCAATTGCTGAAAGGGCTATCCGTTCGCTAAAGCACCTTCTGTTCAAAGAATTTTCCGCAAGAGGAAGTTACACATGGATCACTATTTTGGATGATATCACTAACGTATATAACAATAGAATACATCGAACAACTGGATTGGCCCCTATTGAAATTAATGTTCACACTCGATTGAGTGCGTATCGCAATCCAAAGGTTGCTGGCAAAAGCAAACTTAATCTTGGAGACGTTGTGAGAATAAGCAGATATAAAGGTGTATTTGAAAAAGGTTACACTCCGAATTATTCCACGGAGCTCTTCAAAATACGCAAAGTTAATATTACAGATCCGGTCACATATATGCTAGAAGATATGGATCGGCGACCAATAAGCGGTTGTTTCTATGAAGCTGAGCTAAGAAAAACACAGTTTCCAAATGAGTATTTGATTGAAAAAGTCTTAAAAAGGAGAGGAAACAAGCTCTTTGTAAAATGGTTAGGTTTTCAAAAGAACAAGAATTCCTGGATAGACGCTGCAGATGTACTGTGATGATTGATATGACGGAGCGCAGACTATGTTTAGCAGTAATAATTTCAATGTGTATATTTGTTTCGATACTTTTGGAAATAAAATAGCAGTTTTTTCAATTTACTTTTATTATTTAATTCTACCCTAATCTCTAATACATAAAATACACCTAACCTAAGATAAAAATTATTTAGTTATATTGTTGAAGCGCACCACCTCGCTTCTCCTCCACAGCTTTCTCTCCCTCTTGGAGAGGCAAGGGGGAGGATCCCGGATTACTTCTCTGTTCTGGAGATTCGGCCTATACGTGGGATAATCATCATTATCCCAGTTTTCTGAAACAATAGAAAATATGGTTTTGTAATTTATGTGAATGTGGGTAAGATTCAGAAGGTTGAAAATCTATGTGGATGTACTGAAGAATTTTTGTGTGGCTTGGTTTAATTAAAATTTAGAGTTATACAATATGATTGTATCAGTGCAAAATTAATACAATGATGTTTAGTAGAGATCAATTTTCTGTGACTTCTAGGATAAAGATGTGCAAGATATATGAAAAAAGAAAAAAAGTTTTTGTCGCAGAAACGAATTATGTACCTTCAGGCTGAACCTCCACATCTCTCCGGCTTGCGAGGTGATGCTGTGGTGGCGTGGTAGGCACGTTCTTGGTAGGCAGCACGTTCTTGGCACACCGCAGGAGGTGCATTCCCATCGACGTAGGTTTGACCCAATGCGCTGCAACACGCGGACATTGCACTAGTCCGTACTTCGATGGGTCCTGCGGTGGCGTGGTGGGGTTGCTGGCCTCGGCTTCCTTATGGCTTCCTGTCTGGGTGGATGGCTCTGCAAATAAAGAGATATTTTGTAGAACAACTGTAAATTTTGGATTATTCTGTTATAAACTAGTTGTCATTTGATAGCTTGCTCGTGTAGGGATATATAGTGAAATGAGGAAACTTACCTTTACTTAGATAGGTAGCAATATATTGTGGCCAATTCACCGGACCACAACCCCGGAAACGGCAAACCAGCAAATGGTCCCCAATTGTCCCACGCCGCACCTCATGTTCACCATTGTACGGGCAGGGGATCAACTTCCTCGAATACTCCATTTTCAAAATAGTAGTAGTAGTGGTAGTATAGTAGTAGTAGTAGTAGCGGTAGCAGAACTGCACTGAAGAACTCTCATTTCACCATCATATTTATACAGTTCCAGGTAGGTAAGCCTCCCTCCTCTACTGTCTTCCCCCATCAGTGTATATCGTTAAAGAAAGCAAAAAAAAGAAGATCCGCCTACTTGCCAGCTGGTGTACGTAAGATTATTAGTGGAAATAGAGAACATTTCGCTATACGCTCCGACAACGCATGCGCGCATCGATATCAGCCACTTCCAACGCGCATCGTGATTGACCGATTTGTGAGTGAATCCGCCCGTAAACGCTTATTGGTTGTGATACATTTCAACCAGTCCTCTCATTGGTCTATTACAGTGTACATCGTTAAACAGCTGCACTTACACCACCCATATTGATATTTCAATGGTCCCCTCTCAGATTTTACTACTGCCATGTAGCACCGATATCGGCTGCTTCTAACGGACATCGTTATTGACCGAACTGTAAGTGAATCCGCCCATAACCGCTTATTGGTTGTGATACATTTCAACCAGTCCTCTCATTGGTCTATTATAGTGTACATCGTTAAACAGCTGCACGTACACCACCCATATCAGTATTTCAATGTTCCCCCTCTTAGATTTTACTACTCTCGTGTAGAGTGTTTTCTGTATAAATACAAGTCTACTTTCAATGGTTTATCAGTTCTACAGTCTTCAAAGAATCATACTGTTCCGTAGAAAACACTACATATTACGTACATTATCATGGCCAACCAACCAACAAAGAACGAAGACGCTATTAGTGGCGATTGCTTGCAAGCCATTCTGGAGGAACTGTAGAGTGACGGGGTGCAGTTTACACAGTTGGCAGTAGAAGTCCAGGATGAACTTCACGAGTTTATTCATGTGGAGCAGCCAGACCGGAGAATCGCGGAGGATGCTAATGCGGTGGTAGAAATAGATATGGATGTACCAAGAGCATCAACAGATGCAGCGATAGCATCAACAAGTGCAGCATCGATGCCGCCAGTAGTTGGAGATGGAGCGAGAACATCAACGGGTACAGCGTCAACAGTGCCAGCAGTGAGAAAGTCGAAACAGGCAGCATCCAAACCGGTTAGCAACATTTTAAGAGAAACACTACTTAAATCGAAGCAACTTCCAATGGACGACTTCGACGAGAAGAGGGATGCGTTGAGAAGTAGTATTCAGCGAATTAAAGCTGAAATAATAAGTGCAGAAAAGAAATTGGCAGAGGAGATGGCCCATTGTGACAAGCTTCAGGCAGCCCAGGCAGCGGATGATGAAAGAATAAAGCAGTTAGATGAAGAAAGAAAACGTGTCAAGGAGTGCAGAAATAAAAGGAAGCGACAGTTAGATGATTGTCAGAAGAGGATTGATACTCTTAGTATGAAATCTGAACAGAAAAGGACAAAATTGAATGAAGAAAAAGAAACTGTTTTATCCTTTTTCGATGTATAAAGTAATGTTCATCTTGAATAAAATAAATAATGAATGAAATAAAAAAGAAGCAATATTTTTTTCCTTTCTATATCCATCCCCTCATATAATAATACAATTACTTGTTCTATCAATAAGCGCTCAGTAACTTAGTAATTGGTGATAGTTGAAAATAGTATGAAGCATGAGTGCCAGTGTGCTAACAGAAACGGTAAATGCGCCTTGAGCGTTTGTGAGATTATTGTGTCTTGGTTTGGGGCACGCATATAAGTACCCACCCACCAATGCCATCGACGTTCCATCCAATAACACACTAAGTTTACTTCTAAAGATGTATAGATGAAGAGGGGAGGAGGTATGGAAGGGGCTTTAGTGTGGGGAACTAGAAACATAAAAACGAGAGTTCTTGTCAATGAAAATCATACTGTACAGTCAAGTGACGAATTAACACATTTAGCAGCGAAATGACTACAGAGTCAAACGGACCTTGCGACTCAACGTCTTGGTTAGATGACGACAATGATAACTCCAGCATATGGAGTATCGAGACTGCGGTTCCTGATGGTGAGTTACCCGACCAATCACATTGGGCGGTGGCGAGGTCACCGATGGACGATGGACCGTGCGACTCCACAAGACAGCCACTGGGGTTCCTGCTGTTTACAATTGACAGTTCATCTGATAACAGCGACGATGATGATCCTGATCGTCCGGATGGTCCAGAAAACCAGAGAGTGGAATTACCTTTTCCTGTAGATAGCGAGGAGGAGATATGAGGCGCTATTTTTGTGAATTATAAAGAGATTTTTTGTTTGTATCAACCAATAAACTTGTTTTTTTTAAATCGTACTTTATTCAAAAACCTTACCACCGTGACAGAAAAAAATTCATCGAGCGTGGGCGGCTTCACCAATGAAGGATCTTTCTAAAAATTTTATTTAGTGGTGTACTTTTTTATCAGTCTTACAATTTTGTCTATCTCGATTTTTTCATGCTTCTAACGTTTTTTTTTCAGTCTTTTTTCTGAAAAAACTACCGTTTTGAAGGACCCTTGAAGATCACATTTGCCCCTCAAAATGCGTCAAAATGGGCCTCCGCCGAGCCTTTGTATGCGCGGCTCCGCCGTCGACCCACCGCCCGTGTCGATGTTAGTCGACGGCGCAGCAGACAAATATTTTTCATAAACTAACCTATTTGTTTTTGTCAAATACTTACGAACTTTTTTTCACAAATATTTTTTTTCATAAACAATTTTTTTTGCATATTTTTTTCTCATTTATTAATCAGAAATAAACTAGATTTCAGAATCGATATATATCTATTTCAATTTCTTTATTTTTGAGTTATAAGATACATAAAAGTTATTATGATCAAAAAATACATTTGTATATTGCTACTATTCTAGAAAAATTTACACAAATATCTAACACCTACATACAAATGAATACAAAATTTAAAGACACTTTTTTTCACAAATACTTTTTCATCAACTAAAACTTTTTTTATATATTTTCTCAATTATAAGATATACATAAAAATACATTTGCACATTACTACTATTATATAAAAATGTACACAAATCACTAACCCCTATATACAAATAAATACCTAAATTTCAACATTTTTTTACAAATTTTTTTTAAAATCTAAATAAAATAAAAATAAATACATAATGCTAATTCTAAATGGAAAAATATATACATACATACAACTAACTCTAAATATCTACAAGTTAACAAATGAAAAACAAAGGAAAAAATATATACATAAAAAAACTACTGGGATTGGGACAGACAGATAGGGTCATCTTTATAAGCTATGACCGTAGCCATCCGTCCCACCAGTTTTTCCTTTTTTCCTTTCAGCCGCGCTACCCTTTCCCCAACGATCCGCTCCCGTTCCTTCATATTTTCACCAGCTTGCTCCGCACCATCCATCTCTGCCAAACGCTGGTCCAACTGCTGGAGACGCTCCTGCAGTCGCTGCCTTTCCTCGACGACGCTTCGTTTTAAGTCAACGAGCGTCTGCAGCG
This sequence comes from Callosobruchus maculatus, assembly GCA_951848785.1. Lineage (NCBI taxonomy): Eukaryota > Metazoa > Arthropoda > Insecta > Coleoptera > Chrysomelidae > Callosobruchus > Callosobruchus maculatus. The sequence goes on from CATOUR010000541.1 coordinate 82,522, forward strand.
ACTGCACTTCTTCGGACAGCGCCATCTTTTCCGCCTCCGCCTTCTGCAGGTCTCTTTCGACCTTTTGCAGTTGGCCAGCATAGAAGGACTCTAGTGGGCCAAGCATAGTGGTTTCATTCGTAGTAGCCACTTTCTCACTGCTACTGCTGCTACTACTACTACTACCACTACAACCACTACTGCTAGAGCTGCCGCTCTCCTTAGATGCCGAAGATGCTAGCGACTCCTGGGACGGTTCGGTCGCTAGTATCTTCGGTGTCCTCGGTGTAGCTGGCAGCTTACGGGATGGCGTCGGTGAGGGTGTACGATACCGCTCCGGGGTTGACGGTCCCTCATCGGGCTCTGAAGGTGCCTTCGTTGATAATTCTACTGGAGCGGTGACTAGCAAATTTTCATGCACCACAATTTTTGCTTGACACCGTTCCGGTGGAGTTATCGACGACGACACCACACCAGGCTCCTCAAGTCCAGCCAACACCCGGATAGGTGACTTGCGAAAACAACTTGGATCCGTCGTAATCGGGGCCTCGTTAAGAAACGAGAAATCCACTGTCGACTCCGGTGCAGCAACTGAAGTGAAAAGGAAGGGCTCATATTGTTGGTATTGAGCCGCGTAAGTCTTGTATGCTGACTTACACGACTTCATTCTAGCACCCTCTTTTCGCTTCTTTTGCGGCATCGAAGTCGACGGTCGGCTTTCCTTCGTCTTCCTCAAAGGCTTTGATTGCTTCGCAACCAATTTATTTTCGGAAGCGCTACCTTCCTTCTTCTGGCGTTTTGTGCCAGTCGTTACCTTCACCGGCGCCGTCCTTTTCCTAGCCCCCAAAACCCTGCCATATCTACTGCCATGTTGCCAGACGTTTTCGGTAATCCCTGTGTTTCTTACTTACACGTCTGGCTGTAACAACATTTCTTGAATAAGGTTAATTTTTATACTTCGAGAAATGAATTAATTTTGCTAACAAAACTTCAATATGAGCCACCCTATACACTTTGGCATGTATCGTGGTATGTATTAAATGAAACAGTCTGATATTTTTCTGATGAATATATTGGAATACTAATACAACCTATTCAACAAAATAACATTAGTAATGTAACTTGGAATTCAAAAATATTGGTCGTCTTGTAGTAAATGAAGATTTCCTTTCTGCTCTTTGATGGTTCAACGGTATCTCCTTATCCATAAATCAATCATCGTGCAAACACTCAAGGCACACCTACCGTTTCTGTTTTGGGAGTGATAATTACACCTTATTACATCATCACATATTGATTCTCTGTTCAAGTTCACGTTAAGCTGGATATCATTGTCGGTCTCCAAATTCACTATCTCCACGTTTTCTGAGCTCAGCTCAGCAACAGATTTGAGTAGATAGATATATTTTTGATGGCCCTTCAGAAAGACTATATCACCGTTGTTAACGTGATGCTTGATTATTTTCATTATTTGGTTACCATCTGTATTTCCTGCTTTGTATCTAATACCATGATTATACTTTTCCACAAACTTAACAGTTCTCTGGTCTTTCACGTTCAGTCTACTGAAGTGAACCATAGGTTTAACAATGTAATGGTACAATATTCCATCTTTCTTAAATGCTACCTCTTTTGGAATAAATTTTGATTCGATATGATATCCTTGAATATCTACAACAACTGTAGTCATGTCGTTTGCCACTGAATATGATGTTGGTGATGAGTACTGTCAGTTTAGGCGCAAAAGTTGAAATAAAATGGCCAACTTTATTCTTCAAGCATTTATTCAATACTATCCCACTTTACAAGCGTACAGTAACTTAAATCTAATATCTAGAAACTTCAGCTAACATTAATTGTATAAGTAGATCTAAATTACCATCTTCAGGAGCTTCGCGCGTTGTCATCTCATTAATAGCATCGATAGCATATTTTACATTCGTTGTGGGGTCTGTTTGGTAAAATTCAATGTCAGAGTGCCCCCAGGGTAAAGTTTTTGTTGTATTTGGAATTATAAACCTTTTATCATCGTTGTGTGCTAAAGCTACTTCATTTTTGACTTCTGTATATACATCATGCAACCTACTTTTGAATGTATTCATTTTTCTTAAAATCAGACCACCATTCTCTATTATATGCTTATAATCATTACCACATAACTGATTTTGTATTACTGCTTTTTTAACACCCTTTGCTTTTTTCATTTCTCCCTTAACTGACTTGATATAGTATGCTTTCGCACCTGTTCCGTAAAAACTTATTACAGGGTCTTCTGGAAATTCGTCTTTCATTTTACCCAGAATAGAGTCATTGACTGGAATTTTGAAGTCATTGTTTTGTTTATAATTTGAAGTATCAATCTCGCTGATATTATTTCTCATAAATTCATAGAAGTCGTCTGTATGAGTTTTCAAAATTTGCGAATCTGTATCACAGTAAAGCATAGATACTTTATCGTTGAACTGCTTTTTAAGAAAACCATAAAAAAATCATACTTTACTATTTTAGATATGTCTAGTATACAGAATCCCACGTATATTGGCTTGAAATAATGTACCCTAACTTTTCCTAAATGGATAGCTGCAAGATTTTCGTTAAATATGGAACAACTCTTGAAATTTGGACGAGCTACTAGTGCTCCCACACCGATGCTATTACGATGATTTTCCCAATGTGTGACCAACTTTATATCTCTTCTATTATCTACATTTTCCATAGCTTTTCCAAAGATTGCATTGTTTAGAAGCTTATAGAAGTCCCTTTCAAATTTATTATTTGCTTTATTACGCATTGTCGTATTGAGATCGATATACTCCTTCAACCAGAACGATTGTTTGAACTTAAGGATCCTGTGAACCTTGGTTACTTGCAAACCATACCGTACAGCTTGTTGAAGGACGCGATAATGTACAATATATTTTTTCTTGTACAGATTTGGGATTAGTTTCGGAATCTTTGTCTTGGCGTTTGGTGGGATAATACTTTCCACCAAAAACGGAAGGTCGCTATGTGAATCGTGTAACCCTTCAGGATATCGCACATCAACCTCCAAGACATAGCCATTCTCACCGTCTATTTTGGCATTTTCTAAATCGAATGTAGATATTTCCGAATCCCCCATCCATTCGAAACCCCCAGTTGGAAGAGGTGATGACATAGCATGCCCGTAAAGATTCGTGGCGTCGAGATATGATATAAATGTTGACTCTTTAGATGGATCATAATTTGGTAAATATTTATTATTTGCTTCGTGCATTCTATCGCTGCATTGACTTATTCCCCCGCGAATACCATTCTTAAAGAACCCAATCATATCTATGTCTGTAAGGAGCTCAAGGCTAATTTTGGTATACTTTAACATCGCGTTCCCAAGACAATCCAGGGGTTGTGTAGTAGTGTGCTGGATCCAATTTGTAAATATTCATACTATTTCTCCTGAACCTTTCAAAGACATCACACAAGAGAAGAACATCAGTCCGTAAATAAATATCAGAATATTCACCCAGATTCCTACAGTTAAACGTTCTCCATACAGTTATTGCCCTCGCGTATTCCTCCTCAGATATATCTTTCTCATTTAACTTATCATAAAACTCTGCCTTTGATGGTAAATATTCCTGGTCCAGTTTCTTTACATCATCCACATAATTGTAAGGAAACACACCTTTCTGTCTAATTAAATTAAAAACTCTAGGATCTGAAAAATACTTTTTACTCTCCAGAAAATCCCTATTAGTCAAACTGTCTGATAATGCTTGCAAAGATCCAGGTAGAAAACGACAACTATCGATAAATCTCATTTGTAAAAACTTCCTCCTTATTCTACCGGTTCGGTCCACATAGTCATGCATATACAGACTTTTTGTAAATGAAATGTATTTTTCCTTATTCTGGGCTACCACGTCTATCTTATCTCCATGAGAAGATAGCTGTTTGATAAATAGGTGACAATCGTACCCACTTAAATTGTGCGTTATAATTGGTATAAAATTTGGTAATTTGAAATTTAAATTACATTTCGAATGTGCAGCCCCAAATCTAACTTTACCAGTTATGTGGCAGTGATCGCGAACTTTAATATCGGATCCTGAAAATGGCTTCTCACAGATGTTACATTTCGTTGAAGTGTCAAACTCAATCTGCTCTTCCGGCGTTAAAGGGATCATGGGAGTTACATCTTTCAAATATTTGAAATATAGTTCTTTAAGATCAGCTTCTAGCCTTGTCACGAATTCTTTCGCCGCGTCTTTACCTCGATACAAGACGAACTTGGATAAGTCAGAATCAAATGAAGATTTAATAAAATATGAAAATGAATATGGTTCATGTGTGTGGGTTTCGTTTGTATACGAATATTCTGGGTTGGGTTCACAACTATCGATTGGTTTTAATAATGACTCAAAATCCGCATACACCACAAAGGGGACCGGCATTTGCTTTTCAAAATTCTCGAATTTAAGTATGTTTTCTGGAACCTGATTACCAAACTTATCAGTTCGTAGTTTCTCTGTGGGTGTTATTGTGAATATATGATTGCAATCGTTCCTTTGGTGAATATCTAGATATGCCTTAGTTGAAAAATATAACAAACAACCGTCACAAAAGTACCGCTTATGTCCGTTTGAACTTAACTGATTTGCAACTAATCGCGAAAGATCTCTTATCCAACAATAGTGACCATTCCCTTTATCGTCCGTTAAATAGAGCAGATTGACATGTAAAGCTAATTTCTTCTGAGCATATCTCAATGGACCAACTATTTCATATGTGACGTTACCATCTTTGATTATTTTTTCAATCCCATACACATTTATAGAGATATTATTATTTCTCTCGAACAATGAGATATCTTTAAGAGTAACGGGAAAGTTCATACCATGGACATTCAAAATGGTTGAAAAATGCGGGTAGGACGACACTTCCACTACTCGGGTGCTTGCTGGTAGTAGCGCTGATGTGACGGCCCAAGCGAAACAACACTGGTCTTGATTTCGCACATTTATCACTGCCTTCTTCTTCTCTATAAAGTATAGTAACTTTATATAAGATGATCCACCCAATGGTGAAAACTTGTTAATGTTCACTTCAGCATAAAGGATACATTCAATCGCCCACCCTGAAAAAAACAACAAAGGTTACTATCTTAATTTATGCACTTCTCTAAATATTTAACATACCAGAATCCTTCTCCTCAAACTCAGATGACTGGGATGTAATTTCATCAGCAAATTGTTGATAAACATCAGACAGCTCTGTGCTTTCGTCTATTACTTTATTAACCGTATTGAAGGATTTGATATCTGCTACATCACTCGTCTGTAATACGTACTTCCCGAATACTTCCATGTTCACTTTCAGAGCTCTGTGCACTCGAAGTTTCTCTTCTATTACATCTAGCGTATTTTGCTTAATATTTTCGAAAAACTCTTTAAAGTCGGTGTACAATTCTGATGTGCTAAATCTATAGCTGGCAATTCTACATTTGAATGCACTTATAATAAGTCTCACACCATCACTGATCGGGATCGATGAATTTGTTCTATGTTGTAATGTCCTTGCGTGAGCAGCCATTCGATTGTTCGGAAGCGAAACATTGCAGCAAGGACATATCATATTCGGAGGTGTACTATCCAATTTAATTTTTTTAGCTGGTGGTCCATTTGTGGGATTCACACTGCAAATAGTTCTCTTATGCCGACGCAAATTGTCCGAACGCGTAAAATGTTTACCACAATCACTACATGTATGCATTTTATTAGAGTATATGTTAGTCACTGTGAGTCAGGCAACTGTAGCATCGATGCTCGAACCTCCTCGATTTATAGCTAGATCCTCAAGGGCATCGTACCCCCACCTCCGGTTGCTTGCCTATGGTGGCAAGGTCTGACGTTAGCAGAACACGTTCTTCTGTGAGGTCAAGCTCAAGGCTATTCCCACCCCAGTTGAATGACTTTAAGGGAGCATCACTATCAAGCCTCATAAGAAAATTATACAACTGATCTCAAGGCTATCCACACCCTATATCAGTGACCTTCAGGGAGGATTGCAATTGGCCTCACGTCAAATCTCTAGGTTATCTACCACGTCAAATCTCAAGGTTATCCAGTCAATAGTCACATTCAAGGACGTTCAAAATAAGCAGCTATACACTAACACAAAAAAAAACTCAAGGTTACCCAACACCCCACTGAAACAAGCCCTTCAGATACGATCACATTTGAAAACACAACGTTACAAAATGACCTTCAGGGAGGATCAGAATCGGCACCTATAAGAAAAGCCCACGTCACATCTCAAGGTTATCCACACCCCATTTAAATGACCTTCAAATGACCTCGGGAGGATCAGAATCGGCATATCTATACTACTCACCAATCATCCTTATTATCTCAAAATTCAACATTTTGGCGATATCCATCCTCACCTACGATGTACGAACTACGAAGCAAAACAAAATAACAGGCACTGACAGAGCTATACTGCAAATTTTTATAATTAATCTGAGTCATACGCGTGATCAGTGGATTCCGCCAGACAGCTGAAGAGAAGCTGAAGAGAAGAATGTCCGACTGAATCTACATTTTTTAAAAATGTATTGAATTTGGGCTATCCTGAATATAGGCACCTATACAAATTTACAATAAATTTCAAAAGGTGTAACATAGAAAGAACATGTATGCTGACAATTTTACATGAACATTATCATAACGGAAATGAAGGGCATGAAGCAAGCTGATTCAGGGGCGCGGGGTTTTTAAAATTCTCGTGGGTAAATGTTACGCCGTGCGTAGGCTGCTTACCTTCCCCATGAATCCTTCCATCTATTGGTGAACACCGCACGAAAATCCGTTCAGTAGTTCAAATGATCTAAGGGTACATAACATACATATACACATACATTAAGACAGCGGGAAATGACTTTATTTTATACTATTTAGTAATATCCATTAGCCTTACATTTTAGAGATACCTTATGTGACAATGGATGAAATTTGGCACATATTCCTCATGACATAGGACAGATATACCAAAAAGAAATACTACTAGCAACCAAATTAATCTTCAAAAGCAGCGATAAAGTGAATTTGTTATCTAGGTGGTGACATTTTTATTGATGGCGACCAATCTATTGAGAACAACTTACAAGGGAAAACAAAATCTATGAAAGCGAAGCTGCGCGCGGAGGTCTAGTAAAGATGAAATAATACCATTACTACTTAACGGACACCGAAAACACAGGATATTCAGAATAAATGATTTATTACATTACACAGCAATTTGATGTGTGCACTCAATTTAAGAAAACATGTTTTATTATCTTAAATATTATTTTTCATTCGACGCGAAGGTATTATGACAAACTATTGCTCTATTTAAAATGTCGGCAATGTTTTCTGGTTCCAAATCATCTGCTATTTCTCTGTTTACATGCACTATACCATCTAATTATTTAGTCTTTGCTGAGTCATAGTACTCCTTAAATAAGCCTTTATCTTTCGTCATGCTGAAAATGACCTTTCGGCGGTGCAAGGCGATACTGGAATAGGTATATTTAAATTTATTTCTAATAAGTTGATGACTACAGGTATCATATCATTGGTAGATGTGGAATTATTTACAAAAGAAACAACATCCTCCACACTATTGAATTTGTAATTCTTTGTTTGCGCAATATCTAAAGGCATATTTCGATAAAGAGTCAAACGATCCATATCAAAGTCATCTCCATAAAAGTTTTTCACATAATTGCTGCTTGTAAATTCGTGCAGTTCGCTTGTAGACTTGACTATCCTTTTAGGTATTCTCCGTGTTTTTGGAGTTTTAGGTTCATTCAATTCCAAAATACTAGCTAAATCTACAGCAACTTCCAGAGGTTTTCAAAATTTTCGTCAGTTCTTTGGGACAATATAAGAGATGTCTTCTGTAATGTAGCATTCAAAGCTTCAGTACGACCAAGAATTTCTATCAGTAATTTTATGATAAACAGAGATCCGAAGGACTGAAGACTTTTTAAAAAACCTCTCATTTTGATAGGTAGTCGTGGGTGCTCGGCACCCACTATTTACCTCTCGTGGGTGCTGCAGCACCCGAGCACCCATGGAGTCGGCGCCCCTGAGCTGATTGCAACCCTAGCACGTCGACGATGCAGCCACGCCGCGCCGCTGACGTTCACTGCAGCGAAGCGGTAGTAGGGATGTTCACGACGTGATTGCCGATGACTCATAACATTTCCAAAAATTCCCGGTATACGACTTGTGACTACCGCACATTACAGTGACTCTATCCAGCCGCACATAGAGTGTTTCCAATCAGAAGTTAATTTGCATAATCCTCAGCGAGATTCCCCACAGGCACGTATTTATGGAGGGACCAGCTCCCCCCTCTCCCTCCCCGAAATGTTTCATAATGCCGCTGAAGATGTAATATCCACAAACCTGCGTCTAACGGCAACCCTAATCTGGGACCCCGGTGACGAAATTATAAATTTTGTTTTCCTGATCAAGTACCTATTAGTCAAGCAAAATTAAAAGGTCGCATCTCTAATCTGGACCCCAACCAATCTAAATCCAGGATACGTGCCGGATTCCCCAAGTGGATTCTAATTAACAGTGTGAGTCCGTGGCGCCGGGAAAAAGTGACAAAGCTTACACAGAAAACGAGGCTAAGGACCATAGCAGTAGATACAGATGACACCAAGGTAATAATCAAATAAGATATTATATACCAAATTATACCTATAGGGTCTCATGAGATGAACATATACAAAGATAGATCGACAAAAATGGCTAGCTTTTTTAAAGGATATATAAGATGTCCAAAAACCGTGTTTTCCATTACAATAACCCCGCTTCGCATTTAGACGTGGGAAATAATAATCAGTACCTATATTCTATCCATTGTATCAGAGATAAGAACAATACGTCACCACGTTAAGCCAGTATAAAAATGGCGAACGAAAAACCATACATTCAGTAGTAAAGTCATGAGGGTTTTCCTACTTCTTGTTATTATTCTCGCTATCGCTGGAGCTCAATCCATCTCTGACGAGGAGCTTTGGGAAGATTTCAACGTAATTTGTAATTATACTTAATAATTTTTCTTTGCTTTGGTATCAACGTCAGCCACTTGCTATGGTCGTTAGCCTCATCCGTGTTCTCTGTGGGCTGTATTAGTGTTTCCCGGCGCCACTCTAGGAACAGCACTGTTAATTAGAAATAAATAAAATAAAATAATAATTTCTGCCTCTGTTGAAAATCGAACCCGGGACCTTCGGGTCACCGGCCCTAGGCTCTATCCACGGAGCCAACCCACCACTATTTATTAATCCATTATCACTTAACTAATCGTTCGTCAATAAAAATATTTAAATCCATTTTAAGGAAAAAACCATATATTAACGAATAACCCAAATCTCTTATAGCTTTTGAGATACAATGTGGCCACGTTACCAGAATTTTGTTTGTAATATCTGGGTTGACATGTTACATATACATGTGACTAGTAGTGTTTAAAAGATTTGTCGAAGGTTGAGCTATTAATATTTCCTGGCTGGTATATGTAGTCCAAATTCCATACCAACGACCCACTAATAGGAACAGAAACCATTTTTATACACAATCACAAAGATATTTAGACATCCATTATCCAGACATACAGAATCTTAAAATTAAACCATCCTGTATATCTTACACTATAAGAGATTTAAGATTTTGTAGGAATAATATTTCACCTTTATCGTGCTCATTCACAATTTTTGTCTCTAACTTTGCTACTTTACTCTAACTGTCTTAAGAGGGCAAAGAACATACTGGCAGCTGAAAGTCAAAGCAAGTGTTATATCTTATAGTGTAAATGTAGAAGCACTACTGCTCCTCAAATTGCGTATAAATATAAATGCCTTTAAACTACCTGGCTTAATAATAAACTCATCACGTTAACTATGCCATTGAGGTATAACTGAGTAACATTGAACCAAAAACAGCCACCATCTTGTTTCAGAAGTGGTAGCCGTGTCTCAGGTTGTTATTTGGAATGTATGAGATCAGATCTAACATAATAATCGCATATTGCACCCATGCTTCCTTCTAGTTGCGCCTTAAGCGCCCACCAGTGTTTCCTCTGAGGATTTCCGGATCGTCTGTGGGCCGCTTTACATCGGTGTAATAGCACACCTTCATCAATCACATAATAAAAATAAATAGAATTATGGACAGTTACCAAGATTTTCAGAAATAAATTATATAATGTTGATTCGTTGATTTTCCGCATTCGACAATTTTTAAAGAGAGCGAGAGGATAAAGTGCTATCCATAATTTTTCACTTCGAATCAGATATTTTCAAAACAAAAGTACGGTAGAAGATATTCCACCAACTGCAACAAAATCAGCAATCTCATTGTTTGCCAATGAAGAATTAACTTTATTTTTATGTGGTATTAAAATTGTATCAAGATTTATTACCTTTATTCCTTATTCAAAAGCATTGTAACAATTAATATTGTCATTACCCACCGAGATAGATGGTCTAATCAGAGGTTAAACGACTTACCTGTAAGGAAGTTCACTCCTCAATTATACGAAATAGCCCCGTCCGAAAAGATCACCCTGTAGTATACGTTTCTTTTAGCTCGGAGGCGTAATGTTTAGATAAAAAACTGCATAATTATCCCGCTTCTGCCGTCGACCCGCCTAGGTCCTCATTACGTTTCGTTTGTTATCAGATCGAGGAATTTTGGGAACAGCGGCGGGCGGGTGGTGATCTTTTCGGACGGGGCTATCTCGTATAATTGAGGATTGAACTTCCTTACAGGTAAGTCGTTTAACCTCTAATTATACTTCGATAGCCCCGTCCTCAAGATCACCATGTAGATGTTCAGAGATTTGTACCTCGATCTGATTTCCATAACCTGTTATTTATGTCTGGGTAGAGAACAAACAACCAAAAATATATGTACGTATTATTTTACAGGTTTGTTCCATTTCTAGGAAAAAAATTAATAATAATTTGGCAAAAAATTACCATAATTATTTTCTTTGAATATTTAACGATCTGAATTCATATTAACATTACTGATAAAGATTGATATTGTCCTCGAGATCACCCTGTAGATGTTTGAAGATGGTTTCACAATCTGATTATAATTCGGATGAAAGAGAAAGAACAAGTCTGGAAATTGTTCAGCCTTGTAGTTTTTTTTTTAAATTCAATAATCTTTCATCCTTTTGTTTTAATGTTCACCTATGTAATGTGTAAGTTTAGTTTAGTAGTATCACAATTCATTATCAATTTTTTATTATCAGTGATTTTGCAAAATATAAATCGTCAGGCCTATGGGTCTGTTATAAAATATAACAAAAACTTTTGACCTATCACTTCACCCTGCGTTATGTCTAAGGTTTCAACGTGTAAGCCTTCCCTAGAGGCCGCGGAAGTGGAGGCGTGGTCAGTGCTCTGTGCTTTAAATACAGATGTGTCCCAACTCCCAACATTAAGCCTTTTTGGTTACAGTTTGTGGTGTGGCTGGGTCGTAATATTTTTTGGACGTAAGTAAAAGTCGATCAATTCTCTTAAAGTTCTGATCAACATGTTATTTTATGTAGATGCAGGATAAGGCTCTTCCACAGAGGATGAGGTTTCCTGCAAGGTGGAAGTAAGAGCGATTTGTCGTTAAAAAACAGGTGCGATTTGCTATTCGTAGGTTTTCCATACTAAAACCCAGGTTGCGTTTTCCATAACAGGTAGACTGCGATTCCTTGTGCCTTCTCAGCTGTTATTTTCGGTTTCAAATCCTCGGTAGAAGCGAGAAATGTGGGAATGCTTTGAAAAACATGTCTTCCCAGTTAACACATCTATAGCGAAAGATTGAGGATCAAGGGGTCAAGAGACAAACACTGGACCATTTTTGGCTCTAATGAAAGCAAGTGAATCGATTAGATGGTGCCAAAACCAATTTTTTTTTTTCTTGAAAAGTGGTTTGGTGAATGTTGTATTCCAACAATTCTATTGGTATTTAACTTGGTAATGACGTATTTATGTGGAACACTGCACCTAGCTTAATGCAAGTCATCATTTTTAGAATGCAAATTTATGACCGCAATAGCACTATTAATTTTGTTGTTCAAGCTTTTTAATGTGAGCCCACCTGTATGAAATGTCTGGGAGTGCTGACAATAGGATGACGAGGAACCAGATAGCAAAATCTCATAATTTTTATATTATTTTTGTTTCTTATTGATTTTTTAGGATATTTCTGGTGGTACGGACATATTATTAGTACTCGTACTAAATGTAAACCCTAGAATTTTTTTTTTGTTTGTTATAAAGAACCTTAGGGACGCAGGAAGATGCATCGAATGATTAACATTATTATAGCAGTTTGATTTGTCTTTGCCATAGAACAAAACATATTCGGGGTGAAATACATAAAGAAACCCCAGTGACCTTGAATGGTTCTTAATAGGTTTAAAAATTTTCTTGGAAATGGATGGCGCAGTGGCTGGCTCCCCTCCTTTTTGTCGCTCAATTTCGTTCCCTTCCCCTGACAAATTTTATATGTTCAGGAGAAAGTTGTCTAAACCGTTAGATAGATAAGACTGCAATAAGTGCTGTAAGGTCTGGAAATATTTCAGGACCTTCCTACTCTTCGGTTTAGGAAGCGATGGTAACAGCGCTTTCGCCAAACCCGCACTAAGTTTGCGGTGCGATGGGTTGAGACCTTCACGGGATGCAGCAGCAGTCTCCCTATTTTGTGTTCACATTGATAAGACAGGGGGATCACTTAACTTCGTAATGTAGATAGGTGTTCCCTTAGCGGACATTGTCTACTAACAGCAAAAATCACAATGAGGAGGCGTTACCTAGGCAATGGGCATGGACAGATGGTATTTCTCTACAGTCTCACTAATATTTATTTAGCAGCGAAATATCAAGAGTTATCATCCCACGCGGCCTTGAAGGTTTTGTGGGCGCGTATTCGTATCAGTGTGTCAAGCTTCGGACAGCAAGACAAAAACGGGTAATAACACAACAGATAAGTATGTTTGTGTAATAGTAATACTTTCATAAATTTTATCTCCTTTTGTTCTTAAGATACAACAATTAAACCATTATTTTTCCCCCACGTTTGTGGTACGATATCAACCTAATGATTGACTTTTGAGATTCCATCCTTTCAGTTTGCTGCATTTGTTTTGAAACCCCATTCAATGCGAACTGGGTGTTTGCTAGGATGTGCTGAAATCGTTAGTGTTGTACCTATGACTTTTCGAATCTCTGTCAGCTGAAAGGAGATAAGATTCGCGGACTGAAGAAAGCCATAGTTGGTTTGTCTTCAATGTGCGTGAACGAGCTTTCACCACATTGAAGACATCACAGCGTGAGGAATAGAGATTCTCAACCATCTTACTTATCTTTTTTTTTGTTACTTCAAAGGAAATTGAAAACAGATATTACCCATGTTCCCATATTCCGGATGCTTGCCATTTTCGTTAATGTATCAAGCAGATTTTACTCATGATTATAGAAACTGGTGGCATTTACGGTCCCCTTCAGCTGCAGTTTCAGTGTCTCATTGCAGACATTGGTGGGCCCCATTTAGATGTTATTTCAGTGTCTCAATCAGATTTTACTCATGATTGTAGAAACTGGTGAACCCCATTTTTCTCATTATTCTAGAAACTGATGAGACCCCTCTTGCTGCTGTTTGTGTGTCTCAATCAGATTTTACTCATGATTGTAGAAACTATTGACCCTTTAGCTGCTACTTGAGTGTCTCAATCAGATTTTACTCATGAATGTAGAAACAGGTGAACCCCATTTTCTGATGTTTGTCTGTCTCAATCAGATTTTCTCATGATTGTATAAACTGGTGGGTCCCATTTAGCTGATGTTTGTGTGTCTCAATCAGATTTTACGCATGATTGTAGAAACTAGTGGGCCCCATTTAGCTGCTGTTTGTGTTTCACAATCAGATTTTACTCATGATTGTAGAAACTGGTGAGCCCCATTGAGCTGCTGTTTGTGTGTCGCAATCAGATTTTACTCATGATTATAGAAACTGGTGGGCCCCCTTTTGCTGCTGTTTGTGTGTCTCAATCAGATTTTACTCATGATTGTAGAAACTGGTGGGTCCCATTTAGCTGCTGTTTGTGTGTCTCAATCAGATTTTACTCATGATTGTAGAAACTCCGCCGCTTTAGCTTGTGTTTGTGTGTCTTCATCAGATTTTACTTGATTGTAGAAACTGTGGGCCTGTGTAGCTGCGGTTTCAGGGTCTCAATCAGATTTTACTCATGATTGTAGAAACGGCAGCACTAATATACAGAAATAAAACAAAATTTGAGTCCATGAACATGGATTATATTGTATGATTTTGAATTAATTACCTCGAAATCATCGTTAAAGATTCAATCATATATAATGCAGTGCAGATTCATGGAAAGTGTCCACACTAGTTTTTCTAGTATTTAAAAGTTGTCCGCAAAAAACTTTTGTTACAAAAGTCTTATTACTGTTAGGATTAACTGACGAATCTAAGTGAGTTTTCTTCTCTGAAGAATTCCAATACTTCGCAAAATGTCCCCCACACTGAATTACGAACATGAGATAAAATTGTCAGTTCATAGATACGAGGGTTTCTAATAAACTAAGTTCGCTATTGGAGAGGTTCCCGGATCACTAGGAAAAATGTCATGTAAGCATGTCGTCGTAGTTACCGACGAATCTTTTGGAAGCGTTGTATTTAGGAATTAGCACTTACTTTGTGAAAAATCGTGCATTGCCCATTTCCTCAATTTCGGCATTTTGTCGAAAGCACAAACAAATCACGACACAATCGTAAGCACATGAGCGGCCCAAGAAAAACGATATTACTGATCTTCTTGAGGCCACTACCTTAATTTATGGTCAATGAAACCATGCAATCAATATCCGATTTTTTTTTGCGATGTTGATTGTTGTTGATCGCCCATGTTGACGAATGATTCTCATAATAAGACTCAAGAGAATCGATATTACTCGTATTCTCTACTCGACTACTTGAAAGGCAGTGACATCCTATGGTTAAAACAATGTATTAGTCCATTGTTAAAACACTTCAGTTTCGCCATATTGAGATATTGAGGCTCAACAAATGATTTTACGTCTTCACTAATAATGTATTAATCATTGTGAATAAGCAAGGGCGGAAATCCCATCGTAGAGGGTGTACGCGAGTAGATATTACTCATATTCATCAGTACCCTTCTAGCACAACGATATTCAAATTCGTTGTTCTAACACAACAATCTGATGAACAATGGATTAGTCATTGTTGTTGTATATGTCTCTTTCAAAATCATGAAATGAAAAATATGTGTACACCTACTTGACGTGAAGTTGTCCAGCAAGGCATGTAGTTTTCTCATCTTCCGTTTCACTTTTGCTTTGAACCAATTTAACCTCACTCACTTTCCGTTTTCGTTCGTCATTTTCGTAAACAAAACACCTCACGTTGGCGACGTAAAGAAACGTAATGAGGACCTAGGCGGGTCGACGGCAGAAGCGGGATAATTATACAGTTTTTTATCTAAACATTACGCCTCCGAGCTAAAAGAAACGTATACTACAGGGTGATCTTGAGGACGGGGCTATCGAAGTATAATTAAAGTGTGGCATGGTGGTCTAACATTTTCTTCAACCTGCTCCTGTATTCTACGTATTTTTGAAGTGAAGCATTTCTAGATGATTTTTAATATCAATTTTCATTTTGTTATGGATATAATATGGGGGTTTTAAAATATACCCGTATTTTCATTTAAGGTGAAAAAGTAAAAAATTATAAAAATGAAAAAAAAATCAGAGGCGACAGAAACAATGTGTATGTATTAAACAATTTATTTCTGTCATCAATGTCAACGGTTATTAAAATTTAAAGATGATTGTGTAGAAAGCAATTTAATTATTTGGTAATGGAATGTCGTTCTGAGAGCTCCAAAATGCTGCTGCAGAAGGGAATGATCGAGCCTCAGAGCTAAAGAAGGTTATAGAATATTTTAGTCTATATTATACTAGTCAGTGTTCGCGCACAAAGCCTAGCTTTTTGCGAATTAGTGCTAATATTTATTTATATAACTAACAAATAAATATACTGATACTATATTGGTTGCTGATTAGTACACGTGGCACACCAAATAATTTCATACCTTTCTAACCTAATGTCTATACTTCTACAGTTTTCTCCCCTTGTTTGCAGATTCAGCACGCCAAAGCCTACCATAACTCGACCGAAAATCGACTGGGTTTCAAAATCTTCAAAAAAACCACGAGGCTATTATAAAGTACAACGCAAGGTACAAAAGGGGTGAGGAATCCTATTACTTGAAACTGACACAATTTGCAGACTTGGAAAAACATGAGTTCATAAAGTTACTGACTTTTCGCCCAGACTCGTTAGAAGTAAACATAGCAGATGGGGAATGGTGGAATCCAGACTTTCCAGTACCGGAGACCATTGATTGGAGAAAAAGGGGGGCTGTAACGGGTGTGAAGGACCAAGGACTTTGCGGAAGTTCCTGGGCTTTTGCTAGTGTAGGTTTAAGTATGATTTGGTTAAAAGGTTTACTCACGGAAATGAGGCATACGCAGCCACGTAGCCAGCCCCCCTCCCGAAAGTTTCAAAATATCTTAGTGGTTTATATATTTCTAAACTGTTGAAACTTTTATGCTGCAATTACTAGGCTACGAGCTTAGAAGGAACCGTCTCAATAAAGTTTAGAGATGGTCAATTATTAGGTAAAATATTCAAGGGATTGAAACAAATGTAGACAAAAATTTTAGGGTATCCACTACCTAAGTTCTAAGTGTTGCTCTTTAAAATAATTGACAAATAAACCACATTAACAATTATTTCTAATAGTACCTACTACTAACTAGTGATACATCGTTAATAAGCTAGATGTAATTTGCAGTTTATGCCAAATTTCCTTGTTGTGGTGTTGACAAAATATAAGAAAATTCTGAATCTGTTGAATTTATGTACACATCAGGGTATTATGTTGCGGTTTTTACTCAGAATTCAAAGAAGAAATCATTTTTATTATTTTACACCCAAGTAGGCTATAATGAATATTTTTTGAGTTCAATTCCTTGATAATGTAAAATATAAACATCATTAAAACATGTAACATTCTATTCATATTGTTTGGTTATTCTAGATTTGATATAGTTGATTTTTCGATATCAAAGAATAGACAACAGCCAGCAAAAAAATATATCAAATGAAGCTTAAGTTCCCCCAGGTGCTTAGGGGTACGTAGATAAAAACAAGCTTTGATTTCGAATACTCTATAGGTCCCCCAGTAGGGCCGTCACCTATTCGGTTATTTCATGGCAGATAGGAGCCACACAACCTTTTTTGCTCTAATGGTGACGCTCCTTTACTGATCCTACAGAATGTTTGAGAAACGGGAACCTAACCAAACCACCCCCCTTTTTGCTCGCCAAAAATGGTGATACGACGTCCTACTCCTTATACCCAAGATGTCCTTCAGTAGAATGTTGTTGGTAATACCACAGCATGTGGTAATACCCATGATACTACGACTTTAGAAGGTATGCTCACGCGCATGATGTCTTCCATCTCGCTTCCACCTGTGACGTCAGCGTCTGACAAACGGGGTTTGTTTCGTTTGTTTACTCGTTTAGTTACAGGTTATAGCCGAACATTTTCAGTTTATTTTCTTGAGTTTACTCGTTTACCGTAGTAAAGTTTGATAAAACATTAATTATTTGCGATTCTAGAGTTTAACACATATTTGAACAATGGTTTATTGTGTGGTTGTGGGATGCAATAATAAAAAAGTACAAACTATTCGTCACACTACCGCTTCTTGGGATGGTTTGGAAAATTTGGCACGTTTCATTGCATTTAAGTTGAAAAATAAGGAGAATCTGGGTTGTATCCCAGGTTGCACAGATACTTATCTCAGTTGGGTCAACCATTTAACAGAAGGTGGACTACAAAAACATACAGATGAGTTCTTGGCAAAATGTAATGAGCTCGGTCATATATTTTCCAACTATAATGCAAACGCTTTGAAAATTGAAAAAATACTATCTTGCGAATTTAAACAAATTATAATAGAATGTATAATGTGACTGAAGAAGCAAAGATGAGCTTGTCTTCTAGATGCAAAATGTATTTCAGAATACGAATTCTTGATAGGGGAATTAGAGAGACCTCGAATACTAGAAAACTGAAATTCACTAACATTGTAAAATAGCATAAAGTAATAAGTATACAGGGTCCTGCGACGGTGCATCCAGCTTTCCTAGCGCCTTTCCTATTCGGAATAAAAAAAATCTACATAAAATAAAAATGCGCTAAAAGATGATTGGAGATTTACAGGTTGCAGAACGTATTTTGATATTTCATTTTCAGTTCATATAGAGAACGGCTAGTTCTATGTGCTCTTATTCACCCCTTTTTCAGTTCTTTTTTTCACTACAAGTGGATCAAACTTTTTAATTCAAACATATTATTAAACAGATACATCGTGTGAAAACATTTTGAAAAAAATTGATGAAAAACCTGTTATTGCTAGGAATCGTTAGTATACGAGAATTCACCTGTACTAGCTAAATACAATGCACAGAAAGATATTGTATTGTTGTATTGTGATATGTTTTTATTTTATGTTTAACATATACGCGGTTGTGACATATATTTGAATAAATGAAAAATAAGAAAATTTGGTAATGTATTTTTCCACCAATCATTAGCAGAAAAAAGTCAATATTCATTCGCCATAAACATAATGCCATTATGCCTGTTCATGATTTTTAAAAACCTCTAATGACAAAATCATGTTATTTGTTTCTTGTCTACCTTTTATTAAGAGAGAATTATACAGTAAATACATATGTAAATTGACTTGAAGAGCTGCTGACGCAACATCATAATCTATATTAAAAAATAAGAACGGTAATCAAAGGCTACTGAATGGAGTATATAAAAATTCCACCCCCTACCCGAGAAATGTTCCCACAAAAAGATGGTTTCACTAGGCACTCCAATCAACCTCTTATATAAGATTTTAGAAAAATACGTCCAGACCGCTCTGGCTCTGTTCTTTTTCCACAACGTACATTTTTTTTGAGTACATACATTCAAATTTTTGTATCTGAAATTCAGAACGCTCGGAACTACTGCAAACGGGTCAGGTGTCGATTAATATCAATTCTCTGTATAACTATTTCACCAATTTTTTATTCAGATACAGAGCAATATGTATCGTTTATATTATACGGTGCATGAGCTATTTCCATTCTGTATGAATATTGAGTATCTAAGACAGATATAACAGGAAACGGAATAAAACTTTCAAAAATCAATGCTTTGGCGCCATGTGCTTGTACACTTTTGTCACACGGTGACGTCATGCGCAGACCGGTTCGAAATTTGTCCGCCAAGTGATCATATCTGTCAGTGTCGTAGTATCATGGTAATACCTAACTGCTCCTCCTGAAATTGACATTATTTTGTTAACTAGCTTCTTAACTAGCTAACGGTGATTTTGAAGTCTCAAAGAACACAGGGTGTTGCAGCTGCATTGTCTGTTATTTTTTTGTAGTAAGGAAGTTAGGGTTCAATCTGAATTATTGATAAATCCAAAATGGATGTTCTTTGTGACGTTCAGCCTATATGCAGGGTGAGTTTTTAGTACCGGATCGGTCGATAACCCCACTACTGCATAAAAAATCGAGATAAGGTGTATATAAAAGTTGTAGCTAAGGATATGCTCCTTGCTCAGAAAATATTTTGACTTATACAGGATGAGCCATAACTAGGTGGTGATGCAAACATACAATTTTTTTAAATATAAGGTATTTTAACATTATACAAAGTATTTCAAAAATTATGACCATCTTTATATCTAAATCGCTGTCAAATGAAAATTAATGAATCAAAAATTGGACTTTCTACATGGCAAGATAAAAAATATCCTCTAGTTTTAACACAGGCTGTAAAAAAGTCGACGATGCATACATACATATATCTAGGTTTTCTCTTTTTTTTAAATCCAGCCCTTCATTATACCAAAAAATTGCCCTCGATATACTCTTTCATATTTATATAGCATTTCATATACTCCATCAATTTCTGAGATATTTCGATTTTTCTGCAAATGTTAAATGTACCATCTATTTGTGTACTGAAATTTATTTATTTTGAGAAAATGCTATCGAAATTCATTTCGCATTTAACGAACAACTAAAGTAATAAGGCCATAATAATATTTGATTAAGTCAAAACCCTGGATTATCGAGATAATATATAAGTCAAGCTTGCTGAGGAAACAATTTTATAGACGTGATGCATAATTATCAAGCAGATCTAAGTATCAGGTAGGTTATGAAATATTAACTGATCCAGTACAAATAAAAGATTTCTTCAATATTTGAGATGCACCAGTTTTAGAATGCCTCCGTTCTGGATATCGCTGTTGATAGTTAATATATTCTAGAGGCAAGAAGGCAATTTGTCAAAGATTCTCCTAAATAACCTCTACTTGTGTTGTCTTTTAAAGCTGGGTTTTCACACAGTACGAAATTATTGAGCAGGTTATAAAAACCGCCAATATTTCAAATTCTACGTGATAAATCTGCTAGATAATTATGCATCACGTCTATAAAATAGTTTCCTCAGCATACTTGACTTATATTATCTCGATCATTCAGGGTTTTGACTTTATCAAATACTATTATGGCCTTGTAATTTAGTGTTCATTAAATAAAAATGAAATTCGATAGTAGTTTCTCAATATAAATATTTTCAGTACACAAATAGAAAGTATATTTAAAATTTGCAGAAAAATCGAAATATCTCGGAAACTAATGAATGTAGGTAGATATATGAAACGCTACATGAGAAGAATTATTACTCTCAGCGCTACATAAATATGAAAGAGCATATTGAAAGCAATTCTCTGGTATAATAAAATATGGGGGGTTGAATTTCAAAAAAGAGAGAAAATCTGAATTTTGCATTCCACCTCACCCTGTATATGAATATGCATCGTCGACTTTTTTTATAGCCTGGCTTAAAACTAGAAGATACTTTTTATCTTGCCATGTAAAAAAATAATTTTTGATTCATTGATTTCCAATATACAGTACATTCATTTGACAGCGATTTGAATATAAAACTGTCATAACTTTTGAAATACCCTGTATAATGTTACAATACATTATATTTTAAGAACAGCAATCATTAGTAGAACCTAAATATGGAATACTATATAGGGTGTCTCATTTAAAAAAGGTATGTTTGCATCACCACGTAGTTATGGATTATGGATCACCCTGTATAAATCAAAATATTTTTTGAGCAAGGAGCATATCCTTAGCTACAGCTTTTGTATGCAACTTTTTCCGCCATCTTCTGCAGTAGTGGAGTTATCGACCGATCCGGTACTAAAAACTCACCCTGTATGTGTGTATAAGCAGAATGAACGTAAGGAAAACGCACAATTCTCCTATTCATCTTAATTTAAAAAAAATCCTATAGACTTAAAAAGAACTTCGCAATTCAGGAACTCTTCCCGGAACAGATGCCTTTTCACTCTAGACAATTTATTTGATGGAAAAAACATGATTTATCTGAACCAAGAAAAGTATATTTGCGATATCTTATTCAGAAATATACTAGATACTGAATAACAAGATAATAATTTTCGTCGCAACTAAGATTTAGGCAATAGTTAAATAATAATTTTCCAAGAGCTTCACAACGACATATAATGTGTGCCGAGGACCCTTCCTTCTCGCCACAGCGTGTGCACACAGCATAGTAATCAACCAGCACAATATCTCTGAGGATTTCTTATATAAAAATGGTTCCCACAAAACTGGACCTTGGGATGATTTATGGATAACTTTACGGCTGTGAAGTTTGGGTAGAGATGCGAAA
This sequence comes from Callosobruchus maculatus, assembly GCA_951848785.1. NCBI lineage: Eukaryota > Metazoa > Arthropoda > Insecta > Coleoptera > Chrysomelidae > Callosobruchus > Callosobruchus maculatus. The sequence continues at coordinate 104,451 of CATOUR010000541.1, forward strand.
ATGAAAATATCGATACCTGTACCAACTCGATATTTTTTAGCCAAATAGGCGCGTTTGGTTCGAACAGAGAATGATTACACCCCTCAATAATTATATAATTATTTTCGATACACACACCCCTATAAAAGTATCGATACCAGCTTGGAATCGCTCAAAAAGTATCTAAGATAAAAATACTCGATATTGGTGCAGAAGTACAGTATCGAAATATCGTTAGCATCCCTACAAAAAAATCATCCAAAAGTGGGGACGCGCGTGTAATTGCCGCCAACCTGAGTTATTGTGCTGGTTGTTTACTATGCTGTGGTGTGCACGTCGGCGTCGGTTCGCTAGCCACCTCCACCAAATACTAGTGACGTTTGAAAGTATTATGGTCGGATAACAGGCCGACAAGTAACCTTAGCCGGCTTCTGTACAGAGACAGAGCCGCCCCACCTTAGCCAGGGTCCTGAAATAAGTTCATTAGCTTGACGGAGATGTCCAGAGATTCTTCTCAATCTCAGAAGATGCTGGTTTTGCAACCACACCTCTATTTTCCTTCTAATCGTACCTGCTGCCAGCCCAATAGCCGAGCTCAGGACCCAGGAAAGTTATCCCTCGATCGTCGCCTTCAGCACGACTCTGCACCTAAATAAGTGACACCTGATGTCTTGCCGAAATGTCATCCAAGACCTGCTAGTCCCCCAAATTTCGTGAATACGAAAGGCACAAGCTAAAATCGCATATACCTCTGCTTCTAATACCGTGGTGTATTTATTCCCCAAGAGAGAGGGTGAGCTTTGTTTTTGACATATAGACCGCAGCGCCGGAGCCTTCGTCGGTGAGTGAGCCGTCCGTGTACCAGACTGGCCCTCCTTCCTCAAAAGGCCGCCTGCCGCTTGGCCCCCACTGTACCCTTGTAGGATACTTCACCGTAAATTTGCAGTCAAAGCGATATGTAGGAGAAATTATATCACTCCTCATATGTAGGCTAGGGTCATCCCTTTGCAGTTCCAAGAGGATGGCGTCGTGTGCCCTGCCAGAATTCACAAAGGATCTTGGCCTTGACTCCACAGTCGGAACGCAAGCGCCCTTGCCTCCCCTGAAATACCAAATCGAGTGGACGAAGATTTATCAGTGCTTCTAGCGCCCTCAATGGAGTCGTGCGTACTGCACCTGTTATACTAACACAAGCCTAGCGTTGAATTTTATTTAGCTTTGCTTTGATTATTTCCATCTGTACACATGGCCACTACACCAGTGGTCCATGCAATAAGGACGGCGGACGATTGTAGTATAGAGCCAGAACATCACCTTGGGAGTCAAGCCCCAATTCGCTCCTACATCACTTCTACATACGCATAACGAATTACGTGCCTTATTGCCTTATGTTCTACATGTTATCTTCAATTCAGCTTCTAGTCTAGAATTACGCCTAGATGTTTTACTGATTGGGAAAGTTCAAGCGATGTTCCAAAGAAGATTGCTCCAATATGTCCGACCAGTTTCCTTCTTCTAGTGAACATAACTAGCTCGGTCTTATCGGCATTAACCGATAGATCTACCTCGTTGCACCACGATTCCACAATGCGCAAAGCGCCTTGCATTATCTCTGAAACAGTACCCATGAATCGACCCCTGACTACTATGGTAAGGTATCCTTCCTTAATGTTCAGTAAAGCTATCAAATTTTCCATCGAAACCTCTTTTACTTGTATTAACGATATTACGAACTTGGTTTAATTAAAAAAGAAGGAAAGAATTTATTTGAATAAATTCAAACGGCGGTCGCACTGTGAAACCGGAAGCGATATTGACAAAACCGGATTTTCCCGGACTAGTTTCTTCATGCTGATTCCGAATCTGTATTTAGTTTTTTTCTAGCACCTGTAGTTTTGGATATCTTTTGTATGCGATGAATTCATTCACAAATTTATTGGACGATGGCCGCGAAAGCCTTACACAGTATACTTTTGTATACGGACAGACAGACAGACAGACTCTGGAGAAGCTCTCTTTACAGTGAGAGCTAAAATGGATGTTGCTTTCCAGGCACCCTTTTTTCCCGTTACGTATCTCATTCATTGCACACCTCGATTTTTTGTCGATGCATGCATGCGCATCACCTGTTTTTGTAATAGGTACCATATTGATTTGTTACCGCTCAGAACTGCATATTCAATATTTATGTAAGTAGTTGTGAACAGGATATATGAACAGATGACTGTATGTATAATTTGAATCAGAAATAGGTACAGGTATATATTTTTCGAACCTGTGGAAAATATACCTCAGAAGGAAAATATCTAAACATTCATATCAGAAATTAAATTATTTCTTTAATACAGACAATTCCTTCGAGGGAATTTCAGCTCACCAAAATTACCAAATTTACAAATAAATGCACTTAGATTATTCCTCCAAGAAGAAGTGGGACTTATAAGAACGTTCATCTTTTTATGCCAAGATTATGAAATGCTGCAGTTAACTTTACAGTATTTTTATAGGAAAAATATTATTTGTTTTGTCACTTTATTTAAGATCTCCTAAAGACGTCTCCAGCTTTAAACTGAAAATATTACATTAATTAGCTATATGATAAAAAATGTAATATTCTTGATTCGAGATTATTGTATATTTGCACATACATAATAATATGAAGATATGTCATACCTGAATGGAAGCACAATGACATATTCATCGTCTAAGAATTTTTTGTGTTGTGGATATATAACATTTACAGTTGCTCTTTCAGACAGGCCACTTGGAAGGCCAGCTGGCCATTAAGTTCAAGCAGTATATTAGTCTGTCAGCACAGAACCTAGTAGATTGCTCCAAGGAGAATAGTGGTTGCAATGGAGGAAATATGCTTGAGGCATATGACTACGTGCGACAATTCGGTATTGAGTCCGAGGGGGACTATCCTTACGAAAAAAAAAGGCGAAGAATATGCAGGGCCGACAATGAACATATTGTAACTAAGGTTTCCGGAATCCTCAGAATTCACCCGAGCAAGGACGAGGTCCAAAAGGCTGTCGGTAAGTGCAGTAGTTGAAAAGTAAAATGTACGTCTGAAAATAATTTCAAATAAATAATTATTAAGAAATTGATCAGTGTTTATCCATACAAGAGCTTCTAATGGATTTCATGGAATCCGGTCTTCCTGAAAGAGGATTTTATATCCTAAGGGTACTGTAAATACTAAAAATTTCACCAAAATCCACGGTAAGGTTAAACAAGAATATATTGTACCATATGTAACATATTTTTTTTAACAAATCTGCTCAGGCGAACCTAGCTACGAAATGTATTATTTAGCTATTGGACTGGTGTTTACGGTGGGGTCAATGGCGGATTTAGAGGGGGGGGAGGGGGGGGCGTAAGCCCTACCCTAGAGCTCTACGGAAGCATATATTTATATAAATAGGAAAAGTTAAGATTTTCTTTTTGCTCTTCAGACCGCGGGTCACTAGTCCGCCCCCCTAGACGTAGTGCAATGAAATAGAATGGAAAGACGGAATATTCATATAAATAGCAGCTCTTCAGAAAATTATAGCGCGTCCGCACCCCCCCCCCCCCCACCCTCTCTCCTAGAAGAAATCCTAAATTCGCCCCTGGGTGACGTAAACAAGTGTTTGCCTTGATGCTGCCACGAAGAATAAGTTTCTAAAGTTTCAGAGTAGTTGTTGTAGAGATTTGCAAAAATAATTTATAGATATTCAGTTGCTCCTAAGGCGCATAAAATATTATATTACACAGTTTTTCGGCATTATTTATATATAATTCGATTGAGATATGCTATAATAAGCTAGATCTCAATTTAACATCACTTTCTGTGAACAATATAATAATAATAGCTTTTACTCATTTCAGCCGGAACAAATATAAAATGTCAAGTGAATATGTCATAAAGGTTTACAATTATTACTCGTATAGATAAAATAAACGGGGTATTAGAAAAGCGCACACAAATTTGTATGAATATATGAATTAAAATTCGTATAAACGTGACTTGATAAAAATTCAGTTTGAAAGCGTTTTATCTCTGTTTGTCAGATGATTATAAATTGCAGCACAAAGGTATTCCGGACTTTTCCGGTAAGCACTCAGATTATACCTTGTTATGATATCATTATTGTTTCGCAGGTAATTATGCTGCTGATCTCTGATGCACGAGTAATTTTTTGCAAATAGACAAGCTTCTATGAGAATGTTTACAAATGATTTTCTTTAAATCTTGTTTTACAAGGCTGCAGAGGAAACAGAAATTTCAGTCCATACACTCGTTCCTGTAGGACAAACACTCGGTGGGCACATAAAGAATATCCCCAGTAAAGAGTTAGATATTTTAAGTGACTATAGACAGTACCATAATACATACTAATACTTTCTATTTATGAAAAACATTATGATGTTTTTCAAGTAAAATAGAACAAAATAGGTATCTTGGTTTCATTAAGAATCAGCGTATTATCTGCTATCCAAGATTGAAACACCTGCTTAGCCCTATTTTCAAGTTCTTTAGGCGGGTCAGCAGATAATAGAAGTATCATCGGCAAATAACACAAAGAGAGAATTATCATCTATATGCTCTTCTGTCACTGATAAGCAATAGAAACAAAAACTCCACCTCAAGGGGCACCGACATTGATATTGTTATACTGAGAATTAACATGTCCTACTCGTATATTGAAACATATTTAGCAATCTGTCATGAATGAAAAAGTTAACGGTTTCATATAAAAAATCAAGTTGGGCATGATCCTGCTTTCCCGCAACACCCCGTATATTTCAAAACATCAAATAACTTTAGTATTTGACATTTTCTTCTACCAGTTATACCTTACGAGATATCGAAGAATTACACACTGCATATGAATGAGTCCGTACGATAATACAATTCAACTGTTCTGTCTAAAATGAGTGGTAAAGGATCATTGTCAATATCACAAAAGTCACATATTGCATCGAAATTTTTCATCAGGGGAGTTGAGCTATAGGTTATAAGAGACACGAGGCAGTCTGCAGAATATTGTAGATCGCAAATAGCTGTTGGAACATTGAAATTAAATTCACTCACTAGACAAGTACAGTCAACCTTGTTATGCAGAAGCTTATACAGATGCGACAACGAAAACAGGGTACGTCTTAGCTCTAAATTAGTTGTACTGCATCTCTGTTACATAGAAGGTCTTCATAAATGCCTCTTTCAGGATAAACATCATCCGATTTCAAGCAAAGGTGAGATGCAAAAGAGCAAGGGACTCAAGAAGTCTCCTTGGAAAATGCTTCTTTTGAATGACACCTACTCTGTCTGAGCCCGAGTTTCACCTGATGTTATAGTAAACCGGGTCTTCCAGAGTGTCATCAGTTGTTTGATGCATTTACACTGTTTGATTACCCACCGAAAGACATTCCACCTGCCTCACAATCAGCTCATGAGTCGTGGTGTACGAATGCCTTGCGATAGTCGATCCAAGCCATAGAAAGGTTTCGCTTGTACTGCACGGAGTCCTGCGTGACACATCAGTCAATCAACAGGTTCTTCTTGCAGCTAGCTACTTTCTCTGTTGAGAAATACAGAATTTACAGCTTGAAGGATATGTCTGTACAAGATTCTGGTGAAGAGCTTGTAGCATGCTTTCAGACATATTATTGGCCTGTAGTTTTTGGGATCGGAAAAATCTCCGGGCACGGTTCGACTCCCATCAAACCAAGCCGGAATTGGCTGCTCCCGAATTAGCCACGAATTAGAAACTCTAGCTTCTAGCTAAATGCCGACGCCGGTGACATTACTGGGAATTTTTTTCTGCCAGTATGTTTTTATGTCATCCGGGACAGGAGCTGCGAAATTCGTTGCGCCTCGTGAGGCGCCAAGAGTTTCTTCCGTGTTGATCGGATGACGGAGTACATTTAAGCCCGTATAAATGTGTTAATCAATGATTTAAGTTAGGAATCCTCTTACAAAGACTCGAACTGCGCCAAGGCTGGAGTGTCTGCTGCGAGAGGTTTGGGTGGTTCTGGGCTGTTATTATTATTATCCTGATTTTCTAAGTTTCTGTCGTCAACGCCAGAACTATTATTGATATGAATTTAGGGAGGATCGTACAAGTACAGGTCTTCAGGTTTACAGACTTTTGGAATATTTTGTGCAACCTTCGTCCAAGTCTAACTGTTGTAGGTGTGGTGTAAGTGTATTTGGTGTAAAGCCTGAGACCGACATAATTAGGGGACAATATAGTAACGTTGTTTTGTTTCCAGTCGTTTTATTTCTATGGCAAGGTCAGTGTATTTAGATATCTTGCCAGCGTAGGTGTTTTGGATATTCATATCATTGGGAATCTGTTAAATGGGTAACTTTGTCTGTATTGATTGTTTTCGGATACTCGGTGTGTAATTATTGTAATATAGATCTTTTTTTAATATGTTATTGGCTCTCATCTGAGATCCACTGGCCAGTTGTATTGCGGGTGGGGAGAGTTATATATATGTAAAATAGTTTGTATGCACAGATGTTTTCACTAGCTGATATAGTTATCATACTAGCAGGTAAAGGAACATAACTTGACAATCTTTGTTCATACAGGTCTGTTAGCTCATTACGGATCAATTGACATTCTAATATGCAGTGCTTGGTGGTACCAATCTCTCCACATCTGCAGTGGGAATTATCGTCTAAACCCATTCTAGTTTTGTGTTGAAGGCTTAAGCAATGCCCGCACATTAATCTGTAAAGGGTTCTCACAAGTGGTCTATTTGTTTCTTTCTTAAAACACGGCTCTGTTCTTAGGTTTCGCTGGATCTGTTTGTATGTGGCTCTGGATAGATTTCTATGGTAGTGTTCATTCCATTTCTCTTTCAGGTTCTTGTTTAGCATGTTGTTCGAGTCACTGTAGGAGTTTCCTAATTTCTCAGCAGTATTCCATCAATAGTCGCTCATTAGCTAATGATCCTGTTCTTACAATATGAGATATTGGATCATTGTAAAGGGTATTTCAAAAGTTATGAGTTATTTATATAGAAAATTAATGAATCAAAAATTATTTTTACACGACATGATAAAAATATCCTCTAGTTTTAACATCGGCTGTAAAAATCTAGAATTCTTTTTTTTTTAAATGCAACCCCCCATATTTATAGCAATTTGGATAAAAATATAAAAAAATTATGTGTTAAAGGACATACAACTAGTACGAGTAGAATCTAAATATGGAATAATATATAGGGTGTCTCATTTAAAAAATGTATGTTTGCATCACCACGTAGTTATGAATCACCCTGTTTGAATCAAAAAATTTTTTGAGCAAGGTGCATGCCCTTGGTTACAACTTTTATACTCAACTTTTTTCGCTATCTTCTGCAGTAGTGGAGTTATCGCCCAATCCGGTGCTAAAAACTCACGCTGTTTATAGTTATTTGTCCCCATCTTATTACCTTATCTGCAAATTGTCTTGTAAGATGGACCGCTCTTACAAATGAATTTCCTGAAATTCCTACTAATTCTATATCTTATTGTGATCTTAAAATTAATCGAGAAGATGCTTTATCAGATACCTGTTTTGGATTATACCAATGGTTTCCGTACCAGTACTAATCATTAGAGAGATTTTGAGCCACTAAAAATTGGGACGACGCTATCCGTAAAACATTATATTCTGAGCGTGCGCAGTGTGTTTCGAATAACGGATAAGCGTGTGCCTTGTGTACAGTTTTTGTAACCGAAATCTGTGACGTTGCGTTATTTGACAATTGTCATTAACAATTATTGGACCTATTTGATTTTAACTTAACCTCATATTATGATCGATTTGGTCGGAAATTTCCAAGAAATGTTACGTGCAACAAGTAAACACCACAAGCAGAAAATAGATCACATTTCAAATTTCACTGCCATGGTTCAGTCCCGTGATGATCACACGCTGTTGCCGGAGACGCCTAACTTTGTGGCTTATATTGGATAAAACTGTCAAATAAAATTGACGGAAGAAAACCTGATCCTTTTGTGCAATGATAAACCACAAAATAAGTATTGTTGCTATCAAAATCATCACGGTTCTTTTCTCATTGCCGAATAGTGAATTTAGACCTGGCATTACCGCACTAATCATATCGTAACGTAAACTTCCGTAGGTAATGTACAACTTTATCGGTTATTCGCCGATGCGGTTATTTTGGGAGAACTGCGCATGCTACAAATAGCCGATAACGCGCAATAACGTTAGAAAACGGACGTCCAAAAACTATCTATTTACGAAAACGATTTTTGACGGCATTCCATAACCAAAGTTTAACGCTTCATTACGCTTTCGGCATGAAGCTCGATGACTCACGAGCATTCACGAGTTGGCTTAAACATCTCCGGATGACACTCTGCAAAATCCAGCAATGCTGACCATTGTGAAGGGTTAGTTTTTTCTCTCCCATTCATTGATTGTTAATTAAGTACACACATAAATTTAAGCAAATTGTCACTTTAGGCCTTTACGGAAACACTGATCTGGATCCGGATAGATCAGTTATATGTCAAACAGCTGTCAGGTGGCATTTATGATTCCCTGAATTTAACAGACATCGAACAACGAAAAAGTTGGTTTAACAATAAAAAACAGATGGTAAAGTAAAGCAGCTACTGATCTGAATCATCCGATCGCAATCACTTACTGTACAAGAGTGAACTACCCTATTTCTGACCGATCCCAGATCACTTTCCGAACGTCAGGATCAGTGATCCAACTGATCGGGTTAACCAGATCATAGTTTCCGTGAAGGCCTTTTGACACACAGCAATAATAATGACAAAACTTGACAAACGAGATCCAAAATCTTTCGCTATCGCTTATACCGTTCGCCTGCGTTCGTTATGTCCGAGTCGGAACAAAGACATTTATGGAATCCCGAAACGAGCGAAAACGTTGGAAAAATGTCGCTATCGTTTCGCTTATAGTTACAGAATTCACCCACAGATCGGTTTTATAATAATAATTTTACTTATTTTAGCTTCCATTGGACCAATCGCAGTCGCAATCGATAGCAGCGAACTCCAACTTTACGGAGGTGGCATCTACACACCTCCCCACAAATGCCCTAGAGGGCTTAATCACACTGTTCTGATTGTAGGCTATGGCAGCGATGGTTATGGTAAAGACTACTGGATCATGAAGAACTCTTGGGGTGTACACTGGGGAGAAGCAGGTTATGGTAGGATGAAGAGGAACATCGATTCCACGTGCGGCGTTACAAACATGGCTTTTTTTGCTACTCTTGCTTGAACTAAATACTTACTTATTTTAATATAAAATATGCGAAGATATTTATTCTGGTGTTTGATTTTATAACTCCAATTTGAGTGCGAAATGTTCAAAATATTGAAGCAAAAAAGAATGATTAGACTTTTGAAGTTACACGAGTACTGAAAACGCTAACATCAATAATATGTCTATAGGCAGAAAAACAGAAACATGTAAATATTTAAAACAAAAGAGACACAACTTACTTTTCAAGATGGATCTACGACCAGTCAAAAGCCTGAAGCAGCATAATACCCGTTTTAGTCAACAACAAATCGATGGTTTTATTCGTGGGTTCAGGCATGGTTTGACGTCAAATTACTCTGAAGCCAAACCATAAAATCACATGATGCATATCATGCATGTTGCATACCCGTCTCTGTATACAGGGTGTATCAACGATGTGTCGGTGGATTTGAGATTGAAGAAAATGTTCCAAATAAAAAATGTAGAGGATAATGAAATCTATGTTCCAAAAATATTCACCATTATACAGGGTGTCCAATAAATGTGTGACGTATCAAAGTTACATTTTTTTTTTAATAGAAGTCCCTATATATTATTGCATATTTGGATTGCCTGGTCGATTTCAGTGTAACTTTATGTACCATACATGATACTTAAAACGAACCGTTTAGGGGCAAATCACCATTTTTGGTATAAGTAAATGTTAGAAAAAAATTGAATATAGAAGGCTGTGACTTTGCGGTGTGACTAAGCATGAAATGTGTCAGCTTAGGTAGTATTGTCAAATTTGAATTATTTTTGTACTTCGTGAAATCGGTAGATTAATTAAGGAAACTTCAATCAAAGATAACTTGATTTGACTTGAAATTTGATAGCCTTTATAACGGTATAGGATTGTCGAATTAATCTCCTGTAGTTTTCATTTTATTTCAAAATTTCAATCAAATCGGAGTTTATAAAATTTTTTACCTGTATGGAACCCAGCAGGCCAAGAAAAATAAACAAAAGGTTCAGATGGAAGAAAATAACTGACTTGCGATGTGAAATAAGAGTTAATGAGACAAGGTTATAAAAATACCTCACAACGTATCAGCTCTAATAAGCAAGAATAGCGGCAGCGTATCTAATATCAATGAGAAGCTGGAGTACGATAGAAATGTCTATTTTTCACTGTCTAGCTTTCGAGATGCACTAGAGATTTAGAAGTTTCGAGAATTATTAAACATTTTGAAATGAAAGAAAAAATACTAGCGATTGTTGCTGGTAGTCTAGTATCTTCAGAAAAAAATTAAATTTAATGGTATAAAAGAGTAGTTATTTTCATCAAGTCCAAAGTAAAGAATACCTCTTACTAGAGCACTCCAAACTCTTCAGTACTTATTAGCAGGATTGTAGAAAACGAAAACTGAATTAAAGTATGTTTAAATTATAAAACATAATTTACTCACTACTAATAAATCATATCAACAACTACTCCAATAGATGTTCAGAATGCTCCATTGAGAGGTAGCGTTAATTTTAATTTGACGGAAATGGTTGTCTTATACTATGAAATGTGAAATTTTGTTCTGTAGATATTAGACTACTAGCAACATTTCATTTCAAAATGTTTCAATAATTTTTGAAACTTGTTTATTTATTTATTTATTTATTTATTTATCAACGGGCCATTGCCCAATAAAAAGACTGTTTACAATAATTATATTAAAAATAACACTAAATCTTAACCTATCTAGTTACAATAGTTATAGACATTTAAAATTCATATTTGGTAGATTGACTAATCAAAAAAGAGAGAAAAAGAAAAAGAAAAGAAAAAGAAAAGAGAAAAGAAGAAGGAAAGAAACATTATACAAAAATTCAAACACCTGACTAATACAGAGGTAAAAGTATATAATAACCGGTAACAGAGTGGTTAGAGCAAAGCAGAAATATAGTGCAGTTTCACTGAATTTACTGAATGCAGCAAACACATTTTTGTGTACAATCTTGACCTCAAACTTCACAGACAGCCTTTAATTTCTTTTTGAATATCTTTGGATTTTCGAAGCAGTCCAATTGATCAAACAATTTATTTGCAAGTCTGGTAGACCTAGACAAAAATGAATTTTGTCCATAATTAGTGCGATGGGAATTCACATGAAAAGAATGGTTTTGTCTCGTTGGGCGAGAGGGAACATGAAGCAAGATTTTATTTGTGAGCTCAGGACCATGAGAATAAGAGTGTAATAGATTATAGAACATCATGAGATCTCTGTGCATGCGACGTATATGAAGGGATGTAATGTGAAGAGAGTTTTCGAGCTCAGAATAATTTATGTTTTCGATATTGTGGTGTTCTTTATACGCAATGTACCTCAGAAACTTATGCTGTACTCTTTCAATAGCCAGTATATGAACATTATATGATGGGGACCACACACATGAACAGTAGTCCAAGTGCGGTCGCACCAGGGAGCAAAATAGCAATTTAATGGATGGGATACTTAAAAAGTCCTTAGTGCAGCGCTTGATAAAGCCCAGGATTTGTAGTGATTTAGTAATAATCATTGATAAGTGATTTTTAAATGTTAGCTGGCTGTCAAGCAACATTCCTAGATCTTTAATTTGATAAACCAGTGACAGGGGTGAACCTTTTATGTGATAAATATGACAGATGGGATTTTTTCCACGGCTGAAGATCATAGATTGACATTTGTTAACATTAAGCTCCATTCCATTAAGCTCACACCACTGAGATAAGCGATCTAAATCAGATTGAAGTTTGTTACAGTCATCTTGATGTTGGATTTTCATATAAAACTTTAAATCATCAGCGAATAATAAGAAAAACGCGAACTCAAAGCAAGATGTAATATCATTTACATAAATATTGAAAAGTAGGGGACCTAGATGTGAACCCTGCGGAACACCTGACGATACCTTAATTTCATTGGAGTAAAAATTCTGGACACGTACAACTTGTGTTCGATCGGTGAGATATGAAATTAACCATTTTAAAAGCTCTCCTTGAATTCCAATGACTTCTAATTTGTGGAATAATATTTTATGGTTTACTCTATCGAAAGCTTTTGTGAAGTCTGTGTAAATAGCATGTACATAAGATCCTCCTTCCAATGAATTTAATAGAAAATCAGTAAATGTAAGTAAGTTTAATTCTGTGGAGCGGTGGGGGAGAAAACCAAATTGTTGATCGATGAAGCAACCTGACAATCCAGCAGACAAGTAATCACACACTAAGCTTTCAAATACTTTGGGAATACAACTCAAGATACTGATAGGCCTGTAGTTGTTAATCTGAGAACTATTGCCCGATTTAAATATGGGGGTAATAAAGCTTACTTTCCAGTAAGTTGGAAAAGTGCCAGATTTTAGGGAATGATTAAAGATATTATGGAGAGGTCTAGAAAGTATGAAGCAACACGATTTAATAAAATAGGGATGGAGACCATCTGGACCAGGTCCTTTATTTATATCTAAACTTGATAGCTTTTCATAGATTGATGAGATTGGTATATTTAGCTGGGAAATATTGATATCCCCAAGTGGTAACGATTCTTGTACAGCACACTCATTGTCACTATACATTTTAGAGAAGTATTCCGCAAACAAATTGGCAATATCCCTTCCCACAGAACAACTCACATCACCAAAGTGCATAACAGGTGGAATATGATTTCTTTCCTTCTTGCTATTAAAAAATTTCCAAAAACTCTTAACATTAGTTCTTAGAGACGACTCTGTTAAAGCTACATAATTTTGGTAAGATTGTCTTTTTAAGGATTTACACTCAGCCCTCAAAATAGAAAATTTATTATAGTCAGAATATAATCCAGTTTCAATATATTTTTTGTGTATCATCTTTTTTTCAATTATCAATTCTTTCAGTTCTTGTGAGAACCAAACAGGAAAATTTTTAGCTGAGAACTTTTTTAATGGAACAAATATATCAACTGCTAAGTAAACAATATCATAAAATATATTAACCTTATCATTAAGGGATTTGTTAATGAACAACTTGTCCCATTCAAACTGGGATAAAAAATTTATTACTGCAGTGGTGTCCACAGATTTAAAATCTCGATAAAAACCGTCGCTCTTGAGACCAGAGTTGTTGTGATGACTAGATGCACATTGTAAAGAGAAGGAGAGTGGTGGATGATAATGGTCAATTGGCAGTAAAGGGTTTTCAGCCTCACTTATCACAATGTCTCCATCTTGTGAAAACACTAAGTCCAATAATCCATCGTTAATATTCCTGACTGTATTCACTTGGAAGAGGTTATGGTAGGAACATAGTTGAGAAATTACTAAGATAGATTCATATTCATTTTGAGAGCATCCTTCAAGGGGAGCTCCAGTGGAAGCTAGTTCTTCTTTGGTCCACACACTGTTGGGTAGATTGAAGTCACCTAAGACATACAACTTATGGTCGGGATATTCTTCTGATATTTTATCTAGATTCTCTCCAAATTCTGCATATTTTTCAAAGGAGCATTTTGGTGGAAGGTAAGCTGTAGCTATTATTAGTTTGTTTTTATTGAATGTAATTTCAACAAAAAGCTGTTCAATGCCTTTGGTCGCAGGTATAATTTGGCTAGTGATAGTTTTACAGACTGCTACTAGAACACCACCACCTCTTGCAAATTCACTAGTTTCTATTGATCTATCCTTACGGTAAATATTATAGTTCAACATATTTAGCTCTGCACTGTTTATGTCACTCGTCAGCCAGGTTTCATTGAAGACAACGATATCATATTGAGAATATGATACATTCTCAAAAAGAAGCTGAAGTTTTGTGCGTAGTCCCCTCACGTTCTGATAATATATTGAAATGGAGGTTTTTGATTTTTGATGGAAAGGCTTATTTAGTTTTTTTTAACTAATTTAGGAATACCATTGATGTACTTTAAAATGAGGTCAGTTTCTCCATTGCGATGTCTTTCCTTTAACTCATTTTTTAGAGCATTTAGTTCAGATCGCTGTTTGGTTGTTAAATCAGCCTCCAAAAAAACGTTCAACTTTCGATCCAATTTTCTTTTGCTTTTTAAAACCCTGAGAACCATATCTTCTGATTCAAGAGTCAATCTCAAGGACTGATGACCGTTTTTATTTTGTTTACCAAGTCGTATTGCACTGAATACAGTTACAGGTGAACCTATGAGTTCTGATAATAAGCTCTTTGCTCTAGTCAAATCATCCTTCTCAGCATCCACGGGAAAGTTAAACAACATCAAATTGCTTGACTTTTTCTGCCGCTCTGACATCTCGTGGAGTACCATGCCATGGTCAAATTCTGTATTATTACCTAGCTGCCCACGTTGATTGGTGGTAGTTTCTTTAATGATGCGAAGGTCCTTTTTAATGTCTTCAAAGATGGTTTGGAAACTAGTATTTAAGCTCTTAACTTCATCACTTACAGCACGAATCTGCACTTCAAGTTCATCAATTTTCCGATTGCTGGCGATCTTCACTTCGCTTAGCGTTTCTTCTAGGGCTGAGACGCGATTTTGTAGATCAAGCGCGTTTCTAATCCCAGGTATACAGTTGTTGCACAAATAAGGCATGTTTCGTGTAGACAACACCAAACACCTGATTTCTGTAGAGCTAATTCCAGCACAACCCTTGCACAGCACCTTTCTGCAAAAGTCACATGGGAAGCCAAATACCTCTCCTGGATTCTTTGGTTCCTTAAAAATGCAGTTTGTACCACACTTGGAGCATGCGGATGGCATTTTGAGGTTAGCGATCGAGATTTTACAGATAAATTGGACAATTTGAGTTCTATATTCTATTGTTCATAGAGTAGGTGACAAATTCACAATTTACTGATGACCGTAACCATTTTTGAGCATTAAACCCAAGAAAAAACACAGATTTTTATACAACACGAAAATGTAAACAGACAGGTCAAAATTAGGTTATTATTTTTATATTACATCTTAATAGTTAGCAGACTGAAAGATAATCATTCCTGTCACAGCCTTTTATTGACCTTAGGTATATTACCGCTGTTGTTTCTGGTTAGAGCATAGAGCGGATATGTTGTAAGGAATTTTTGTTATCTTGTCTTATTACTCTAGCTTGTTTGCATATTTCTGTTTTCTGTTAGTTGTTTTCTTCCATCATGGCTTGCTAGGTTACTTACAGCTAGAAAAGTTTGAAAAATCCGATTAGACTGAAAATTTCAAATCAAATGGAAACTACAAGAGATTAATATCAACAATCTTACATCGTTAGAAAGGCGATCAGATTTTACATTTAACTGCATAAAAAAGATTAGGTATTCCCATTTAAAAAAAAATGAGTTATCTGTGATTGAAGTTTCCTTAATTAATCTATCGATTTCACGAACCACGAAAAATATTCGAATTTGACAGTACCACCTAAACTGACATATTTTATGCTTAGTCAAACCGCAAATTCTAAATTTTATAGACGCTGTGATATTCAATTTTTTTTCTAACATCTACTTATATCAAAAATGGTGATTTGCGCCTAAACGATTCATTTTGAGTATCATATATGTATGATACGAAAAGTTACACTAAAATCGACTAAGCAATCCAAACAGGCAATAATATATAGGGACTTATATTTAAAAAATGTAACTGATTCGTAACATTTTTATTGGACACCCTGTATAATGGTAAATATTTTTTGAGTATAGATTTCATTGCCATTTACATTTTTTATTTGAAACATTTTTTTCTATCTCAAATAGGGAAGCAGTTATCGTCCACCCACACATCAAATCAAGAGTTTTACTCTCACAAAATAATGCGAATTGAAAAGATCTTGCGAAAATCGTCGAACCTTATGACATCAACATGTTGGCAGCACTGCATACTCTCACAAAATCCATGGTTTCATTCACAGTTTGACCTTGAAGGAGACCATGGATTAATCCACGAATAAATTCGCGACAAAATCATCGATGTAAAAACCGGTTTACATCAACAACAAAGCCATGGTTTTATTCGTGGATTCAGTTCGTGGTCAAATTTGACAAGTGTAAAACAGGAATTTGACGTCAAATAAGTCCGTGAATTTCTTCGTGGATTTCTTAATACCTGTTTTATATCAACAACAAATCCCTGGTTTTATTCATGGATTCAGTTCGTTGTCAAATTTGACAAGTGTAAAACAGGAATTTGACCACAAATAAGCTCATGAATTTCTTCGTGGATTTCTTCACGGATTTAGAACCTGCTCTAATTTGTGGTCGGTTGTCGTCAAGTTCGGTAGTTCCTAACCTTAAGTGTACGGCCTGAGCCGGGACCATCGATAGCTACCGGGCCTGCTGGTGTATCCCCACCACGGCGTCTACGTCACACGAGGCGCCGCGCCGGGCGGCCGGTCGATCATCCAGTCGCGTTTATAATCGTCGCATACGCGCATGGATTTTCTATTTCTCTAGTCAAAAATGCCGTCTAGTTGCTGTGTGCCATTCTGCAGTAGTAATTATAAAGATACAGAGCGCATATCTGAGTTCAAATTTCCAAAAGATGTAATGAAACGTAATCAGTGGTTACACGCTATAGATCGAGATAACTTCACCAGTCACAAATACATTCTCAAAACACTTGCCCTAGAAAAACTAAAATTAGTTGATCTTGGAAATGAAAGGCATGAATGCGGGTGTGGCAATAATCTATCAAAAATTAATGAAAAGTGTATCGATAGATTTTGTAACATACTGCCTAACAATTATTGTAAAGTAAAAAGCAATGCTATCGAAGAGCATTTAGAAAAAAAAGAAAGCTCAAAAAGTTTTCCAAAACCAAAGAGAAATAATATTTATTTATTTGTAAAGTGGGATTTATATTTTTATTTTTAATTTCCTGTTGAGACTTAATAATATGTTTAGTTTGTTATTTGTCAGAGTTTTTTCTATAAAACTATCGTGCGATAAGTGCTACTCTGTTTTTTTTTATTTTTTTTAACTAATTAGAGAAGAAATGTCGCTTATCTACTACAGCTCCTATATCCACTGTTTCTACTACTACACTACTACTATTACTACTGCTACTACTACTACTACTACAATAATAGATAATTTCATATAATTTGTGTGCAAATAGGGCCAACTTTTGACCTTCTCACGTCTGAACGGCTCTAGTTAAATAAATATCAACTGGCACCTCTTATCACAAACTCTTGTATTTGTTACCGTTTTCTCAGTATATCAAGAAAATGCTCGTAGCGCTGGAGTTTCTCTATTTATCCCTGTAGATACGTGCGACCCGGTGCGGCGCTACGTGTGACGTCACACGCAGCACCATTAGGCCCGGTAGCTATCGATGGTCCCGCCTGAACGCCCGCTCTTCGAGAGCGTGCAGCGCAGCAGGGCGTGGAGCATGCAAGGAGCAGTGCTTGTCTGTCCTTAATAATAAATAAATAAATAATCGGCGTTCAGTTGGAAAAGACGTATTTTGATATATCAGCATCGCTTCATATGATGTTTCCGATGTGTGTTTAAAAGAAAAATCAGTTTTAAAATTTAACTTGTGTAAGGAAGGTGCAAGTGACGTTGAATTAATAAATAAAAAAGTTTAGGAAATTTTTCTATTTTATCTGAAACCTTAGAAAATAAACGAAGCAGTGGTGTATCGCCAACTTTTGACCACGGCTCAACAATCTTACTCAAGGTCTGAGGATGATTTGCGCCGATCCCTTTGCGCATCGATATTTTGGGTTAGAGAGAGATAGATTTCAACAGCGGCGGCACGGCAGGGTCATGGCTATCTACACAGAATATGATAATAGAGATAAATAATATAGATCTTAGCGCAAATCTAGTACTTTATGGGAGGTAAACATTAAGACAACATAAACTTTATGTTATCATCAATGTTTACCTTCCTTTTACACCGCATAGGTTGAGTATTATCTCTTAAATCTGCCCTGTTGTACACTTTTTTTCTACTCCGCCCCTGTCAGGGCGAATGAAACTATCCCAAAATGGCGTCGCTGACGTCAGATATTTGCAACACGTCATCACAAAAGAACCGACCGCGAGTAAAAGGGGTGATACACGTACGAACTTTAAGTACGCGGTTTTTAAGTTCGCGAACTTACTCGGCTCGACGCGGTGACACACGTGAAGCTGAAATCACTCATTTTGATAATTTTCCCAAATAAACAAAACTTCTAACAAACGCCAAACACAACAAGCGTTGCGCATCGATGGCCTGCCAAAACAAAGTGGTGGCTCGCGGCTCGCAGTACGAGCTCAGACCAGCTACGAGCAACATTTCAAACCAGTTGGCTCGCCGGCGGTTTGCGCGACGGTTTTAAAGTACGCGTACTTACGGTGACACACAGGCGAAAAAGGTCGTCGAGCCATAAGTACGCGTACTTGCTCGTACGTGTATCAGCCCTTTAAGACAGCTGATTGTTTGTTGACCTAGGTTGAGCCGTGCTTTGACTATACAGAGTGGGCCAATAGTGAGTGAACGGAAGCTTGTGGGCTTATTAAAAAATATTTCAAAAATCTGTCACTTGATCATGGTAGTGACTCTTGACGGCTATACCGTAAAAATATGTTCACTTAAATTTTGACGTTTATACAGGGTGATTCATATCAAACTTACATTTTTCGAATGAAACTCCTATATACTATTGCGTATTTGAGTTCCTCAGTGAATTAAAGTGTGACTTTGTGTATCATACTTGGAACTTTAAACAAACCGTTTAGGCGCAAATGACCATTTCCGGTATAAGTAGGTATCAGAAAAAAAATGAATATCGCAGCGATTATAAAACCTAGCAGGTTATGAAAAATAAACAAAAGCCCGTTAAGATGGAAGAAACCAACTAACTTAGTAAAAAGATGCAAACTAACTAGAGTAACGAGACAAGATTATGAAAAATCCTTACAACACGTTAGCTCTAACTTGAAACAATAGCAGTATCAAGAATGCTTGTTTTTCACAGATATTAGCCAATTTCCAAAGTCAGTAAAAAAATATTTAATCAAAGGAACGCTACCAGCGGTTGTTGCTGGCAGTAGAATATCTATGTCTTCTGGATAAATTTAATGCCATAAAAAATTAGTCATTTTTGTAAGTCAAAAGTAATGATACCTCTGATTGGAACCCTTCAAATTATTCAGTAGGTACTTCTACTTGTTAGAAAAATCGAAAAAAATGGAACCTGAATTGCAGTGTGTTTGGATTATAAAACATAATTTAGTTTGAAGAAAAATACATAAAATAAACACAATTACAACATTTCAATCGATGCTCAGAATGATCCAGTTAGAGCTATCTTTACTTTTGAGTTAACGGAACGGAAATGACTAATTTTTTTCTCCCATTAAATGTGAAATTTCACTCTGAAAATGTTAGCCTGTGAACAAAAATCGTTGGCAGTTTTCCTTTTTCGTTTTGGAAAGTTGTCAAGCTCTAGTAGACCTAATAGCTAGTAGGCTGTGAAGAACAAACACTTCTGTCATACCCCAGCTTCTCATTAACATTAGATTTCTTGCTGCTGTTGTATGTTGTATCCGGTTAGAGCTGATATGTTGTAAGGAATTTTCATAAGCTTGCCTCGCTACTCTGGTTCGTTTGCATCTTTCTAATAAGTCAGTTGGTTTCTTCCATCTTAACAGGCTTTTGTTTATTTTTCATGGCCTGCTAGATTGCTTACACACAAGAAAATTAAATAAATACCAATTTGACTGAAAATTTGGAATAAAATGAAAACCAAAAGAGATTGATATTGAGACTCCTATATCGTTAGAAAGGTAATCAAATTTGGCAGTTGCTTTATAGAATCAACCAAAATAAGCATTCCCATTTGAAAAAAATCAAGTTATCTGCGATTGAAGTTTCCTTAATTAATCTATTGATTTCTCCCAGTACTCTAAATAAACTAAGATCGACTCTTTTACAGTTTTAATTAATAAAGGTTTAAGCTAGTATCAACATCAATCATCTGCTCTATGGTCATAGAAAGGATAGTAAGAAGTAATCATAAATGTATGTGAAACTGCACTTAAGGAAATCAGGCAATAAATTTAAAAATATTACACTGATAATCCAGTCAAAGGTAAAAATCTAGGATACACCAGTAAGTCAAGATACACTTCTTCTTGGCACCATACATTGAATTTTTCTTTCACTCACAGCATCAAATATTCAGATATTCAAAAATGTGAAACTATTTCTTCATTTTTTCCTTATTTGCAGCAAGAACTTCTCCAGGTGCTGGATATGGTCTTTGTTGATATATCGCCCCAGATGCCGTACTGTCTGCAGCCTTAGCTTTACCAGTCTCTAAACCATCACTCCAAGTTCCTAAAAAAAGAATATGAACAAAGATAATCTAACCACAGGATTGAGAACTGGTTGTATGAGATATGGGTACAACAAATTATAGTACCTAAAAATTTTTCAAACTACCTCATTCTTAATGGCATTCGCTTTATCATCTACTTCGTTTTGATATTCCTGATTCATGAAGACAGGTTGGACTTTGGAAGGTTTTTCTATCAGGGCCGTTACGATAAAGAAATAATTCAATGTAGAATCGCCTATACTAAAACCAACCAGACCAGGGTAGATAGGGCAAAGTCTAGTCAGGAAGGATTATGGATTATTATTACAATCATAAGCCTAATGACCACGGTTAAACCTGGGGCGTATGAATGCAGATAATAGTTTTGGTACATAATACGATCATTAACCTTTCCTATGATGACCATTAAAACTGAGACTATGAATGCATATAATAGTTTTGGTACTTAATACCTTTCCTAGTTCCTTACTTTTTTGGCTATTTATTGCCACTAAAACATAAAAGATGTTAAGTACGTTCAGATGTATGCAACCACTCGCGTGCATGTTTCCTTCAGAAGAATACTGATACCTGGGTCACTTATCAGCGGGCTTAGGTTAAGACAGAAGT
The DNA here is from genome assembly GCA_951848785.1 of Callosobruchus maculatus. Taxonomy (NCBI): domain Eukaryota; kingdom Metazoa; phylum Arthropoda; class Insecta; order Coleoptera; family Chrysomelidae; genus Callosobruchus; species Callosobruchus maculatus. The sequence continues at coordinate 125,600 of CATOUR010000541.1, forward strand.
TGTCTAATACTGTAGTATTCAGACGCTGCTTACACGGTCGGTAATAATAATAAAAACGCTAGTAAAATATGTTTCTTATCGAATGCACTCGGGGTTCGTCAAAATCGGCACATCAGAACAAGAATACAGACTGTTGGAAGCTTTTGGTCGAGAGACAATATTCTGACCGTCGATAGTCGTTATATGCCGCTTAACATGGTTCCCCAAAGAAACAAGGAACAGTAAAGTAAATTCTATAATGTGCTTCATCATTGAGCCTGATCTAGCCATCGCTTCCTGCGAGCACACATAGATTTTCAGTTCCTTAAATGTAATAGCTAAAACCATAACACAGTAAGCCGAATATTAACGATTCCGGTTCTATGTTAGCTATTTTTTTATTACTGAACAGACCGCGTAGGCAAGGCCTGAATACCAGAGTACCGCGGCTGCTGTGAAAAGCAGGTTAGGTTAGGGGGAGTTTGAACGCGGGCCTTGAATAGGCCAACACCCACAGGCCCATTAAACACATCTTCTGGCAGTCCATTCCAAGCCTTGGGCACCCTAGAAATAAATGTGCGGTCGTACCGCTCGGTTCTTGATGTATGAAGAACGACCGCCCTAGGATGAGATGCAGAAACTATACAGAATAGCTCAGAGGAGCAGACTCCGTTTGAATATCGGTAGAAGAGCGAGAGATCAGTAACAGCACGACAGTGAGAAAGGGGCTGGATATGGCGCGTTAAGGCCGACTCGCCAATTAGTCGAAATGCCCTTCTCCGGACGGCGTCTAGTATAGTCAGGGTAGTAGGCGCAGCAGCTCCCCAGACATGAGAGCAATACTCCAGGCCAGGTCTTATCTGGGCTTTATATAGTGTGAGGAGGTTAGATGGTGAGAAGTACTTTCTGGCTCTGAATATATATCCAAGCTTTTTACCAGCAGCTGTTGCAATTGACGCAACGTGGTCGTGCCAGATCAGAGTTTCTGTAATGTTGACTCCTAAGAGCTTGAATGAGTGGCTCCTTGGTAGAGCCTGATTGTTCATTATAACCGGGTGCTGGCTTGGGCACTGCTTGTTTGATAGCGTACAATACTGGGTCTTGGAGGCATTAAATTTTACCACATTCTTGAGTCCCCAAGCGGTAATAGTCTCCAGATCCTTTGAAAGCGAGCAGCCGCTTCCAGTCCTCTGCGCTCCGGCTCGACAACAGGGGTCGGTCTATTGCTCATGAATCATGATGCCTGCATGCAAAGTACTGTCATCCGCAAAACTTTGGATTGGGATTGCAGTGCAAGAGAGTAGATCATTGATGTGAAGCAAAAACAATGTCGGTGCCAATACCGATCCTTCCGGAGCCCCAGCATTGATGCTATGGAAGGAAGAGGTGTCTACCTCGACAGAAACCTTCCGACCTGAGAGGAAGTCTGCAAGCCAACCACAAAGCCTAACAGGGAGGCCGTAGGACGGAAGCTTGTTTAGGAGAGCTGCATGCCACAGATGATCGAATGCCTTTGAAATATCAACGACGTGAGCCTCGCCAAACTAATGGATGAGTTTGCTCCACACATGTGTGATGTAAGCCAGGAGATCGCCAGTTGATATTCGGTGTCGGAATCCACATTGCCTGTCTTTGTTTAAGTGATGGAGCTCAAGGTATTTCATGAGCTCTTGGTTGATGCATTTCTCCATCACTTTGCTGACCACATAGAGCAGAGCTATAGGTCTGTAGTTGGTTGGATCGGCTTTGGAACTCTTTTTTGGCACCGCCTGGATGCAAGCTGTTTTCCAGTCTTTTGGGAAGATGCCGGAATCGTAAGATATCCGAAAGAGGCGGGTAAGTATGAGACCGAGCTCCGGTGCGCACTTCTTCACAACAATAGAGGGGATCATGTCCTCGACTTCACAAATTCAGGATTGGGTGATATCTAACAAACATCCTTTTGGGAAATGACCTAATAAAATCAGAGCTGTTGCGAATTGTGAAGAAGCAAGCCGATAAATACAAAAAAAATTAAATCGACGAAATGGTCCTAAAAACAAACGTTATTGTTTTAAGGTTATCTCTTTATCATTGTGAACTAATTCCAGTTGAAAGGAAAAATAGCACGACAAAACATAACCATCAAAATGGAGGACCTGAAGAGGATTTTATTGAAAGGTTAATGAAATCGCGGTAGAAAATTGAAGAAACTGGATACAGGATACAGGGTAAGAGAGGAGTGAAAAGTGTGGCGTCTTAACTATCGAATAGAAAATACCATAGAACCCTACCACAGTAGAATTGTTTTTTTTTTCAGAATGAAACCAGTAACAGCAGTCATTTCATGAAAAACATTCTTTGTAGATACCACTATACACCGTGTCCCAGGACGAATCCCGAAAACTTTAAGGGATGATTTCTGGCACCAACTTTTGATATAATATTATTAAATTATATCCTTATCCTTAATAGCAAAGAAGTTGCAATTCCCTTAATTAGATCGCGAACTAGTTAATGTGACAAAAACATTCAAAATACCCGTTACCGTAATCCGACCTCCTCTCTTTTTACAAGGAATTTCCGAAAGTGAAAGTGGGCCATACACGTTTCAGTTATCTTTGCAACCAAACTTCAAACGTTTGTAACGAAATTTTTGTTAATTTCGTTACACGTCGTCTCTGACTCCTTTTATAGATCAATTCTTACAGAATGATCTCCTATTGACAGGTAAATATATGTTCCTCCCTTATGCTTTGCCGTTACGCTATTAAAAGAACCACTTTTCCGCGCCTGATACCTGTGGTGTTTGTTCTCTAGCCTAACTGGACTATACCTGGTTCTGTACGCAGACGCGGTAAGGTTGAATAAGGGTTGCCAACGAGAGAAGAATTATTACTCAGGGTTGCCAATGTATGAGAAGTTAATAAATATGACTATTGCGTTATTTGTAAAGGTTAACCTTGCAAAGTTGTTAGTTTCATTCTCTTAGTGCATTTTTCGTTCCCTGTTATAAGTTTATTTTATTAATAATAGTAATTCTGTCCCGATTTGCAATTAAGACTATAGTTACTTTGGGTTGGTAGTACTAGATTGCTGTTGGCAACACTGCCTTTTGGTAGTGAGAGGGACAGTTGTCTATTGTAATCGTGAACAGATATGTTTTTTTTTTTTCGGAGTTCCGGTGTGAGTTTATAAATTAGCTCGCTGACGACTTCTAGAGGCTTCTCGATCCCGACTCTCTCTTTCGATCTCGACTTCCTTCTGGTCTATCTGCAGCAGCAACAGGTCGATTCTGTCCTTTTGGCCTTCCGCCGTTTTCATGAAATAGATTTTTGAATCACATTCCCGTGGGGTTGGCTTTGAAGTTTATTCACTCTCCTTTCGCGAGATTTCTAATTGAAGTACCTAACCCAATAACACGGGCAATTAATTGTGAAAATTCTGCCATTCCGACATTTTGTATAATTGCGTAGTGCGTTGTGCAACCAGCGAGTGATTTCGTATTTTGCTAGCATTTTGCTGTTAATATCGAACCTTTAGTCTCTAGACCCGATATTGTTGATTTAGTTTCTTTTTCTAGTTTGGTTGTGAATGCCATACTGTGTTATATGTGTTTTCAGCCCAAGTGTGTGCATCTGCTTCCCGAAGGAACTGACCTGGTGCTGATGTCAATCTAAGGGAATACACGCCCTTTTCCACCTACTTCTAGACCCTGGAAGGATTCACAGGAGTGTGACTACAAGCTGTTCCTGCTACTTTGGATATAGAGGGTACGTAAAATTTGCTTATTTCAAATTTGATCGCCATTTTGGCAGCTATCGAGCTATTTTACGTACTTTCGCATCTAGAGTTTGTGGTCACCTCCAAGTGTGACCTTCATCCAGTTTTTTTGTGTTCTTCTGTACATTTTGAGAGAGAGAGAGCACACCTTTTTTATTTGGTAGAGTTCTGTGTAAAAATTGCTTAGTTTATTGTTTCCGCCATTTTGGGCAGCTAATGAGCATTTTTGAATAGGTGTCTAACCTTCTTCAGTTTTCTTTGTACCTCGTACAATTTTAGAGAGAGAGAGAAGCACCTTTCTTTATTTCTGGTATAGTTTTGATAGTTTTTGAGTGTGCTCACACACACATTTTGCAAATTTTGAGCTGTAATTTTGCCGTACGAATTTGACAAATTTTCCATCTTTACAACCGATACAGCCTACCGAAGTACATCTATGTGAGACTGAACGTACTCATAGATTTTTGTTTCTTTTGGAGCTATAGTTCTAACATTGAGAGTATTTATTGAAGTATAGTTGCTCGTACCTTGCCATTACTGTTCATATAGTTTCAATTTTCTGGATTATTTGTGATATTTGATTTTGAGTCATTTTAATGAATATTTGTGGGCTTGATAATTTTTTTTGTGGCTGCATTACCTTTCAAGATTCTAAATTTCTGGAGCACTAGAGCCGGCAGCAACTTAATAGAATCATAGCCTTGATTTCTTCTTGAATCAATTAAACTGCTTTGAACTTAAGTGAACTATAGCCTTGCTCACTTCAAGACTTTGTTTTTAATTTTATTTTAAGTATTAGACTTGAAAGGCCTATCAAGTATCTAGGTTAGGTGATACTTTGTTGATGCGTTATTGATACTTTATTTTAAAATTATATTCCTTTTTACATATGCAGATTCAATTGTGAACCATTGTGGGGAGATATCTGCTATAGCTTTGTGTTTAACTTTTAAGAAATTTTTAGTATAGAATTTAAGCAATTTATAAGGGATCTTTGTTAAATTTAAGTAGATATTGTTTCAACTAAATTGTTGGGGGCTTTTAACTGTTCAATTCAAAGCCAAGTGGTACGCCTGAGCTTGCATAACGTTCTACATCCTGGGGTTTCGCCATAGAGGGTCCAGACACTAATACTTCTTTTTTTTATACTTTGCATGACGGCGGCCGGAAGTGGTAGCCGAGCCAGACCCAGATACCCCTCAGCCTGAAAAGGGGGAAGTCAAGCAGGAGTGGTCTGGCCTAGGGAACCTGAAGAGGCTGCCAGTCATCAAAGAGGACCCTCTGAAGGAGCTGTTAGAAGGAGCCCACAAGCCGACCTAGGAGGAGAAGACAACCTCGTTTAAGCAAGCCAGGTTGTATCGCTCATCTAAGCCAGCGGTCCCCTTTTTCAAACTGTAATATAAGTCACAACTCACTATTTATTTATTTATAGTTTAGAACCAATATACTTGTTACTGTTTAATTCTCTTTTGAATTTTTCTACACCCATCCCTTCAGTGTTTCTGGAGAGGTTGGGCAATTTCACTAACTTCCTTGGAGTTTGGAGGTGAAAACTCCTGGCGCCCTTTTTCTTGAAGTTTTTGAACCTTAGAATAATCTCGAGTTAAAAGTTAGTGATTTTGCCTGACATCTCTTATAAGAGGAAAAGAATAAGTTGCCAAGGATTCACGACCCACCGTAAGTAGCGGCCCAAAGGCACCCCAGTTCTGCCAGCTTGGTCTCAACTTAGTTGGGACTTTCAATCTAGCTTTACACAATTTGGCGCCCAACGTGGGGCACGATTTGGCGACTTGTTCTTTTCTTTCTTCGAAGCCTGAAGAGAGGTGTAGAGTAACCTTTTGAAGTGAGTTGACTAGAGTCAGTTTTTATAGTTTGCCTTTATTCTAAATTTTATTGAATTTTGCTGCAGTTATTTTGCCAATATTTCTAATAACTATTAATCTTTTGAATTCATTTTGATATTTTGACGTTTAGATTTTCTCCCGATAGTATCACCTCTGAGAACTATATATTGCGTTTAAGATTTTATCTTGCCTACATTTTTGAGTATATATTGATTATTGATTCTTATTGATTGCCTACATCGTTGAGTATATAGCTACTGATTATTGATTCTTATTGATTGCCTACATTTTGAGTATTTTGGACTTATTGAATATTTTCTGATTATTACCCATTTATCTTGCTGATTTTGAGTATTTTTGTGTTATTGAATATCTTTCATTATTGACCATTTATCTTATTGACTGCTGTAAGCAGTATATCTTTTGTCGATTCTTGATTATTGATTGATTTAGATTTTGATTCCCAAAATGGACGCAGGTCATTTATTGAGTGCAGAACTAGACTATGAACTCCGTGTGAGAGGTATCCAACCATCTGGTAGTATGGATGACAAACGGAAGGTACTGAGAGGGTTGTTCAGTCAAGAACGAGCTCACAGATCTTTCATTGAGTCATTTATAGTTCAGCCTCATGATGACGATGTTGATGCAATCAAAACGTCATTGACCGATTTAGAGCAAAAGATAGCAGCCTTTGTCAGTGCTATTGGTAGTTCTGAACACAAGAGGCTTGTATCTCGTTTGACCCATGTTTCTGGTAGGATCAATCGCCTAAGAACTGATGATGAAAGTCAGGAAGCCATGAAGCAACGTTTGCTTCTGCTTCTTTTAAAATTGGAAGCTGAGCTAAATGAAAAGGTTGCACCTGCAACTAGCACTCCAGTGGAGAGAATGCCTCCAGCTCCAATTTTCTCAAACCCCAAGCCTGTCTTACCATATAAGTGGAATTTGTGTTTTAAAGGGACTTCAAATGAGTCCGTTGTCTCCTTTTTAGAAAAGGTTGAGTCCATGAGACTTTCCCGCTGTGTACAGAAAAATGAGCTATTTCTTTCAGCTGGTGATCTATTCAAGGATAAAGCTTGGATTTGGTTTAATGTTAACAGATCTAGGTTTTCAGACTGGGACAGTTTGGTTGCTAAGTTGAGGGAAGATTTCTTGCCTTATCAGTATCAGGAGGACCTGATGCAGGAAATCAATAATAGAACTCAAGGTTCTGATGAACGGGTCTCTTTATATATTTGTGCTATGGAGGGACTGTTTAACTGTCTCATGGTCAACAAAATCAGGCGCAATCTCTTGCCATTTTATGTAGCCCAACTAGCTCTTCATGACATCAATACAGTGTCAGAGCTGACCGCTCTCTGCAAAAAGCTATAGGAGTCTAGAAGTTGGTCCAATAGGTATAAACCTCCTATTCCTAGTAACTCTAGTTTCTTAGAACCACACTTAGCCTGCCCTTCAACATCTAGGGGTTATCCCAGAGAAAACAGAAGAATGTTTAACAGTAAGTCCTTGGGTGTTTCTTCTATATCTAAGGATGAGTGTTGGAATTGTCATCGGACTGGACATAGGTATTCCAAATGTTCAAGCCCTGACATTGTAATTGCTACACCAGATTTTGATTTGCATTTAGACATTTTGAGAAAACTTTTTGAAAGATTGAAACAGGCTGGTCTTACAGTTAACTTTGAAAAGTGTGAATTTTGCAGACCCTCATTGAAATTTCTTGGTTTTGTTGTTGATGAGAAAGGGCTTCGTACAGATGAATCTAAAGTATCTGCTATTGTTGATTATCCAGTCCCTAAGACCACCACCCAAGTTAGACGTTTGATCGGTTTAGTTGGCTACTACCGACGCTTTCTAAAAAATTTTGCCTCAATCTGTAGTCCCATTTCTGACCTTTTGAAGGGACGCAAAAAGGGTCAAAAACTTTGAATGGACAGAGGAAGCTGATCGTGCATTTGCTCAGATCAAGGAGAGCCTAACAACTGCTCCAGTCCTAGCTTCACCTGACTTTTCAAAGCCTTTTATTTTATATTGTGATGCTTCAGATACCGGTGTTGGTTCTGTATTATATCAGGAAACTGATGGCATAGAGCATCCCATAGCCTATGCTAGTAAGACCCTGAATAAGTGTCAGAGGAAGTATACCGTAACTGAAAAAGAGCTGTACAGCATTATTGTTGCCATTGAAAAGTTTAGGGGATACATTGAGGGCACACATTTTACTGTGATAACTGATCATGCTTCACTGATTTGGTTAAACAATATGAATAACCCTAGTGGCAGACTAGCCCGTTGGGCAGTTAAACTTTCTCAGTTTGATTTTACAATAGTACATAGAAAAGGATCCCAGAATGTAGTAGCTGATGCCTTATCTCGATCGGTAGCAGTTCTTAACTTAGATACAGTAAAACTTGATGGGTGGTATACTAAAATGATACAGAACGTCCAAGAAAAGCCTGATGATTGTCCTTCTTATAAGGTAGAAAATGGCATTTTGTATAAACATATCTTTAGTAGAGATCCTTTAGTGGGTAATTTAACAGACTGGAAGATCGTGGTGCCTCGAGCACATCGTAAAGAAGGAATTAAAATGTATCGTGATAATGAAACTGCTGCTCATTTAGGTGTTTCTAAGACCATTTCTCGTATATCAGAACTGTATTATTGGCCATTCCTTCATAAAGATGTATATAGATATATTAAGAATTGTAAGACTTGTGCTAGTTGTAAAATTTCTAATCTGCCTAAAGCAGGTTTAATGGGCTCATATAAAAACATTAATTTTCCGTTTCAGTTGGTCAGTTGTGATCTTTTAGGTCCTTATCCTAGATCTAAAAGTGGGAATCAATATCTTTTTGTGGTCATAGATTGGTTTACCAAATTCGCGTTAGTTCAGCCCCTTCGTAAAGCTACAGTCCAGCACATTAATAGGTTTTTAAGGAATAATGCTTTCCTTATATTTGGTGTGCCTCAGATTATAGTATGTGACAATGGACCTCAGTTTAGGAGTAAAGATTTTAAAAACCTTATGGAGGAATATAAAGTTCAGAAAATATGGTATAATGCCAGGTATCATGCACAAATCAACCATACAGAGCGTCAAAATAGAGTTATTATCACAGCCATTAGGTCATATATTAAGGAAGATCAGAAAACTTGGGATCAGTCTATTTTCAAAATTGCTCAGGGTTTGCGTTTAGCGAAACATGATGTGACTGGGTATTCCCCAGCTTTCTTAACTTTTGCTAGAAATATTCCTGTTTCAGGAGACTACTTTGGAAAGATTTCTGATAATGCCAGGAACATTGTTGAAATTTCTGACAAGAACGCCAGGTTAGATGATGTTCAGGGGATGACGGAAATTTTTTCGAAGGTTCGGGAACGAATCAAAAAGGCTTACCTTCGTAATGCTGAAACTTATAACCTAAGGCGTAGGCCCGCCCAATTTTCTGAGGGTGAAAAGGTTTGGAAGGTTAATTATGTGTTATCTAAGGCTGCTGATCATTTCAATGCTAAATTGTCTCCCAAATATGTTCCTTGTATTGTTAATAAGGTTTTTTCCCCTTTGGTATATAATTTGGTGGACAAGTATGGTAACGACTTGGGCAACTGGCATGTTAAGGATCTTAAAAAGGATGATACAGGGCTGGATTCTGATGATGATCCAGATCCAGTTCCAGACTTGGAACCAGCCTCTGAACTAGAGTCTCAAGCCAGTGATGATGGGGGTTAGTTGCCACGTCTTTAAGGACACTGCCCTGCTGATAGGGGCTGGCATGGTATGTTTGTGGGGAAAAGAAATACTTCTTTCTGCTCAAGCATCAGTGCCTGAGGAATGCTACAGCACCGGAAAATTACAAGGGAGTACAAGTCTTCCAACAGGCTACTTATGGACGAAACAACATCTCTGTCTAATCACTGTCGGTGATTTACGTCCAAACAGCATTGCTGATAGCATCAGTATGCAAGAGTGTCGTTAGGGATTATTGTTGTCTGGTACTTATGGTTATCTTTCCTTCTATATGATGTATAGACTTGCTTTATGTTCTTTTGTTGTAGATATGACTGGTCATAGCGTGAAATGTGACTTGTCATTTTGCTGTTACAACTCATGTTGGATATAGTTACTTTTTTTCCCTGATGACTCATTTGCTTATTTGAGTGCATTCTCCGATTTTGTCGTTTGTATATTAGTTCCCGGATTTGACATTTTAGTTAGTAGGTATAGTGTCCTGAATGTGAATAGGCACTTTGTATATTAGTTCCCGGATTTGACAGTTTAGTATAGTGACCTGAAGTGAATAGGCACTTTGGTTTTTTTTTGGCCATTTTTGCAGTGGGTGCTGGTGGGTTCCGAAGCAACAGCTTTCAGTAGCGATGGGCTCTGGAAGGATAAGTGTTGGGGGGTGACAGTCGGTAGTCAATGTTCTCACTGGAGACTTGGCGCATGCTTGCTGTCACTACTGCATTCTATCTCAGCTCCTTTGTCCAGGTTGTAGCGGAAGATTGCGAGCAACATTGTTGGACTGAGACCGCGTCATTGTCTGTGGAGGCAGGTTTTGGTTAGTACCCTACAGACTCTCTTTAAACCTGTTCTCTTTTTAGTTTGGTGAATACTACAACTCACTACTTGTAGTCAAACTACAAGAGTTTTTGTTTGTTTTTTTTTTGCTGTCATGGTCTTGAAACCAAAGAACCCTTGGTTGGTGCGTTGTTCCCGTCGAGTCCCTGCGCCAATAGACGACTGGTGGAACCAAGCCTACGGCGCTGATTTAAGATCTTTTAGTGAAATGGTTTGTTCCAGTTGGGTAGTGACTCGAGGGTGGTGACTCTCCTTCCCTGGTCTATTTGACTAGAGAGATCCGCTGTGGTATTTAGGTTAGGTTATTTTAGGTTAATTTTGGGTTAATATTATTGACTTTCTCATTTTAGTTGTACTTGGGTTAGTGTCGGTTGACATAATGCTTATGTATAGCCTTTGCAAGGTTTGTCAGTCATTTTCTTCACACTCGTACTGTGGTATTCTCCAATTTCAGGTTGATTAGTACCTTCATCTGCAGTTTAGCATCAGTTAGTTTGAAAATTCTCGAATGACTTCTCGAATTTTTCCTGGTGGGAGGGATGTGTAACGAAATTTTTGTTAATTTCGTTACACGTCGTCTGTGACTCCTTTTATAGATCAATTCTTACAGAATGATCTCCTATTGACAGGTAAATATATGTTCCTCCCTTATGCTTTGCCGTTACGCTATCAAAAGAACCACTTTTCCGCGCCTGATACCTGTGGTGTTTGTTCTCTAGCCTAACTGGACTATACCTGGTTCTGTACGCAGACGCGGTAAGGTTGAATAAGGGTTGCCAACGAGAGAAGAATTATTACTCAGGGTTGCCAATGTATGAGAAGTTAATAAATATGACTATTGCGTTATTTGTAAAGGTTAACCTTGCAAAGTTGTTAGTTTCATTCTCTTAGTGCATTTTTCGTTCCCTGTTATAAGTTTATTTTATTAATAATAGTAATTCTGTCCCGATTTGCAATTAAGACTATAGTTACTTTGGGTTGGTAGTACTAGATTGCTGTTGGCAACACTGCCTTTTGGTAGTGAGAGGGACAGTTGTCTATTGTAATCGTGAACAGATATGTTTTTTTTTCGGAGTTCCGGTGTGAGTTTATAAATTAGCTCGCTGACGACTTCTAGAGGCTTCTCGATCCCGACTCTCTCTTTCGATCTCGACTTCCTTCTGGTCTATCTGCAGCAGCAACAGGTCGGTTCTGTCCTTTTGGCCTTCCGCCGTTTTCATGAAATAGATTTTTGAATCACATTCCCGTGGGGTTGGCTTTGAAGTTTATTCACTCTCATTTCGCGAGATTTCTAATTGAAGTACCTAACCCAATAACACGGGCAATTATTTGTGAAAATTCTGCCATTCCGACATTTTGTATAATTGCGTAGTGCGTTGTGCAACCAGCGAGTGATTTCGTATTTTGCTAGCATTTTGCTGTTAATATCGAACCTTTAGTCTCTAGACTCGATATTGTTGATTTAGTTTCTTTTTCTAGTTTGGTTGTGAATGCCATACTGTGTTATATGTGTTTTCAGCCCAAGTGTGTGCATCTGCTTCCCGAAGGAACTGACCTGGTGCTGATGTCAATCTAAGGGAATACACGCCCTTTTCCACCTACTTCTAGACCCTGGAAGGATTCACAGGAGTGTGACTACAAGCTGTTCCTGCTACTTTGGATATAGAGGGTACGTAAAATTTGCTTATTTCAAATTTGATCGCCATTTTGGCAGCTATCGAGCTATTTTACGTACTTTCGCATCTAGAGTTTGTGGTCACCTCCAAGTGTGACCTTCATCCAGTTTTTTTGTGTTCTTCTATACATTTTGAGAGAGAGAGCACACCTTTTTTATTTGGTAGAGTTCTGTGTAAAAATTGCTTAGTTTATTGTTTCCGCCATTTTGGGCAGCTAATGAGCATTTTTGAATAGGCGTCTAACCTTCTTCAGTTTTCTTTGTACCTCGTACAATTTTAGAGAGAGAGAGAAGCACCTTTCTTTATTTCTGGTATAGTTTTGATAGTTTTTGAGTGTGCTCACACACACATTTTGCAAATTTTGAGCTGTAATTTTGACAAATTTTCCATCTTTACAACCGATACAGCCTACCGAAGTACATCTATGTGAGACTGAACGTACTCATAGATTTTTGTTTCTTTTGGAGCTATAGTTCTAACATTGAGAGTATTTATTGAAGTATAGTTGTTCGTACCTTGCCATTACTGTTCATATAGTTTCAATTTTCTGGATTATTTGTGATATTTGATTTTGAGTCATTTTAATGAATATTTGTGGGCTTGATAATTTTTTTTGTGGCTGCATTACCTTTCAAGATTCTAAATTTCTGGAGCACTAGAGCCGGCAGCAACTTAATAGAATCATAGCCTTGATTTCTTCTTGAATCAATTAAACTGCTTTGAACTTAAGTGAACTATAGCCTTGCTCACTTCAAGACTTTGTTTTTAATTTTATTTTAAGTATTAGACTTGAAAGGCCTATCAAGTATCTAGGTTAGGTGATACTTTGTTGATGCGTTATTGATACTTTATTTTAAAATTATATTCCTTTTTACATATGCAGATTCAATTGTGAACCATTGTGGGGAGATATCTGCTATAGCTTTGTGTTTAACTTTTAAGAAATTTTTAGTATAGAATTTAAGCAATTTATAAGGGATCTTTGTTAAATTTAAGTAGATATTGTTTCAACTAAATTGTTGGGGGCTTTTAACTGTTCAATTCAAAGCCAAGTGGTACGCCTGAGCTTGCATAACGTTCTACATCCTGGGGTTTCGCCATAGAGGGTCCAGACACTAATCCTTCTTTTTTTTATACTTTGCATGACGGCGGCCGGAAGTGGTAGCCGAGCCAGACCCAGATACCCCTCAGCCTGAAAAGGGGGAAGTCAAGCAGGAGTGGTCTGGCCTAGGGAACCTGAAGAGGCTGCCAGTCATCAAAGAGGACCCTCTGAAGGAGCTGTTAGAAGGAGCCCACAAGCCGACCTAGGAGGAGAAGACAACCTCGTTTAAGCAAGCCAGGTTGTATCGCTCATCTAAGCCAGCGGTCCCCTTTTTCAAACTGTAATATAAGTCACAACTCACTATTTATTTATTTATAGTTTAGAACCAATATACTTGTTACTGTTTAATTCTGTTTTGAATTTTTCTACACCCATCCCTTCAGTGTTTCTGGAGAGGTTGGGCAATTTCACTAACTTCCTTGGAGTTTGGAGGTGAAAACTCCTGGCGCCCTTTTTCTTGAAGTTTTTGAACCTTAGAGTAATCTCGAGTTAAAAGTTAGTGATTTTGCCTGACATCTCTTATAAGAGGAAAAGAATAAGTTGCCAAGGATTCACGACCCACCGTAAGTAAACTGAGCGGCCCAAAGGCACCCCAGTTCTGCCAGCTTGGTCTCAACTTAGTTGGGACTTTCAATCTAGCTTTACACGTTGATTTCTCTGAAACAAAAGCCAATTTCATAATAACTCCTTTTGATATCGGCTTCACATTCTGAAACCCAAGTGCGATTTCTTTTTTCGGGATTTGTCGTGGGACACGACAAATAAGAGAAGCAGTATATCGGAACTGTGCAGTAGTAGCGAATTATAATTTTGGGGGCGTAAATAAGAGCAAATATAGTATCTTCTCTTATTATTGTGTCACCCAATAAGGTATTTGTTTTTGATCATGTGACGTCCTATTCAGCATTTTTAATGGGGCAATTGTGACTTTTTGTGTTCCCCCCGATAAATAAATTCCAACAAACTAGCACACTTGGGGTCTAAAGTGATTAATTCAAGAGCTACAGGTACTTAAAGAACTGTACCACTACTATTATGAAACACTATCAAAGTAATTTAACTGTAGGGGTATATGTTATAATCAATGGTAGTGGTACCATCCTTTAACTACCTGTAGCTCTTGAATTAATCACTTTAGACCCCAAGTATGCAGTTTGTTGGAATTTTTTCATTTGGAGGAATATAGAAAGACCCTAATATACAGGGTGTTCCATTAAAAATTTTGAATCGGACGTCACGTGACCAAAAACAAATACCTCATTGAGTGACACAATAATAAGAAAAGATACTATATTTGCTCTTATTTACACCCCCAAAATTATAGTTCGCTACTACTGCCCCGTTCCGATATATTGCTTGTCTTAATCGTCGTGAGACGCCCTATATATTATTTGATTTGGACAAATGTGATTATGCTTAACCCTGTAAATACTACTGAAATGATTGATTTTTCAACATCGATAACTGTATCAATAAGCTTTTGTTTGTTCATACGATTAAATATATCATATGATTTTAACAAGTACACTAACAGGCTTTATCTTGTGTATATCGCGAAATACCCATGTATTATTAATTAGACTTTGATTTGCAAATAAATAACTATTTATAGGTTCACTTACATTAACGTGCTCGCCTTCAGACTAGGAGATGAAACTGTTGTGATTATTATTAATCAGCAACTTCCGATATTTACCGCCTCAAACCATTTGTTACGTGTATTCTGTTTATACATATGAACTCAAGTCCCATAACCGCAAATAAAACCAACCAACCACTGTTGCCATATTTACCATATGTTTATACCTGCTGTAAGCAAGCATATTTAAGTGAGAAACGTAACGTGAGAGCAACCACGAGACGTATTCAAATGGAATTCATATTTAAACAGTGACTCTTTTCTTGCTCACCGTTACTGGATAGACGACGATATAACAGTATACAGGGTGTTCTATGACGAGTGGGAGATACTTTAAGAAAAAATTGTATAGCTCATTTCCAACAAAAAAAAAATCATATAAAGCAGGCTCCGATTTTCAACTGTTTCAGAGATATTTAATTTTCCCTCATTATTTGCGATTTCGGCGCATGGTTTTTAAATTTAAGACCGCCCGATGTTATGTAGCAAAATACGAAATACACATTGTGTAAAAAGATAAAATATGTCATCAAACGGTACTTTCATTGCACTGCAGCCTCGTCTGAAAATCGTATTGTAAGAGTTCGAAGTGACGAATAACTGCTTCTGGTAGTCTGTACCTGATATTTTTTGCGAATGTATGCCCGGAAGTTTAAAGCCAAAATTTCAGCAAAATACAGAAAAAATATCTCCTAGTAGAGCGTATTCAGTCTTAAAAAACGGCACTGTAATATTGTTTTCGCAGTTATTTTGTTTGTTATGTGGATTCAAGATTACGGACATAGAGGTTGTCCCACGACGATTAAGACAAGCAATATATCGGAACTGGGCAGTAGTAGCGAATTATAATTTTGGGGGTGTAAATTAGAGCAAATGTAGTATCTGTTCCTATTATTGTGTCACCCAATGAGGTATTTGTTTTTGCTCACGGGACGTCCGATCCAAAAATTTTAATGGGACACCCTGTATATTTGTGACTTTTTGTGTTCCTCCCGACAAAACAATTCCAACAAACTAGCACACTTGTGGTCTAAAGTGATTAAATCAAGAGCTACAGGTACTTAAAGGACTGTACCACTACTATTATGAAACACTAGCAAAATAACTGTAGGGGTACATGTTATAATCAATGGTAGTAGTACAATCCTTTAAGTACCTCTAGCTCATAAATTAATCACTTTAGACTAGTTGACTAGTGTGCTAGTTGAAATTGTCTTATCAGGAGGAACACAGAAATTCACAAATATACAGGGCGTCCCATTAATAATTTTAAATCGAACGTCACGTAACCTTCTTCTTCTTCTTCTTCTTCTTCGCATGACTAGGATTTCTCCTGTTTGTCTGCCTCTTATTCTGTCTCTGTTGTTGACGTTGTTGTTGACATCAAATTATCTTCCCATCTTTTCTTTGGCCGTCCTGGAGGTCTTCGATTGTATGGTTTGTTATTTTTACATATGTGAGCCAATCTGTTGGGCCTCATTCTATTTACATGTTCGTCCATTCTTTCTACCGGGTTTTTATCCATTTATTGATGCTGTTAATGTTGCACTGTTCTCGTATGTTTTTATTTGTTTGTCTGCCCCTGAGAGTTATTCCCATAATTGATCTTAGTGTTTTCATTTCTATGCTGTTGTAAATTTGTTTTGTTCTCTTTGTGTCTGCTCGTGTTTCTGCCGCATATGTTAGAATTGGTCGCATCGTTGTTTTATATACTTTAATATTGCTTTCTGTAGACATATATTTGTTCTTCCATACAGTTTCTCTTAAACATCCACTAACTCTACCTGCTTTTGTCGCCTGTCTTTTAACTTCTGTAATCAAGTTCCTATCACTGGTTATGTCAATGCCCAAGTAGTTAAATGTCATCACTTGTTCAATAATTATACCTTCCACTGCCAGTTTACATCTACGTGGTTCTCTACTGATGACCATGCATTTTGTTTTCTCCGCTGAAATTACCATATTGTATTTTTTGGCCGTGATGTTGAAAGTGTGGAGTTGTCTTTGCAGATCGTCTTCAGTATTAGCTATTAGGAGCGCATCGTCGGCGTAACACACTATGTTGATCTTATGTGGTCCCATTCTAAATCCTTCTCGCTTTTTTACTTCTAATATTATTTTGTTCATTATCATGTTAAATAATAATGGGCTTAGTGAGTCTCCTTGACGTATTCCTCCCTTTAGGGGTATGAGGCCTGTTTCGCCCTTAGAGGTTATGATTTTTGTTCTGTTGTCCTTGTTCATATCATGGATTATACTAATTAGTTGCTTATTGACCCTTTGTGTTTCCAGTAATTTCAAGATTTCACCTCTTTTGACTCGATCGAATGCACTTTTCAGGTCTACAAAACACATATATGCCGGCTTATTATATTCTTTCGCCTTCTCCACTATTTGTCTAACAATGAACGTTGCGTCTATGGTACTGCGGTTTTTTCTAAATCCTTGCTGTTCTTCGGCTATATCTATTTGTTCCTCTAATTTATTTTTTATTATAGCCGTTAGTAGTTTCAGCGTACTGTTCATTAAGCTGATCCCTCGATAGTTTCCGGGATTCGTTCTATCTCCTTTTTTTAGTATGGGTAGCATTAGGCTGTCCTTCCATTCTATAGGAACTCTTTGTGTCTCCAATATACCGTTAAAGAGATATTTGAGGTATTTTTGTAACGGTTTTCCTCCGTATTTTAGTAGTTCGTTGTGAATTCCGTCGGGACCAGTCGCTTTTCTGTTTTTTAATTTATTTATTTGCGTTTCTATTTCTTTATCTGTAATTTGTATTTCCTCACTGTGTTCGTCTTCCTTTATCTCTCTGTCGTCTTCCTCCTCTGTTTCTCCATATAGTTTTGTGAAATGTTCGATCCACTGATTTTCCGTGATGCTGTCAATGTGCACGAACTCATTCATGTCTTTCCTTTGTCTTTTGATCATTTTCCACACCTTCTTTTGGGATCCGTATAGGGCATGCTCCATGTCTTTTGTAAATGTTTCCCAGTGTTTTTCCTTAATGTGGTCGATTTTTCGATTGACTCTGTTTCTTATTCTTACGTAGTCAATCATGGAGTTGCGGCCTCTTGTATCTGACCAGGTTATTTTATGTTGTATTTGGTGGTCAAAGAATGTGTTGTTAATTCTGAGGTTGTTCATTAGGCATATTTCTATAAGTCGTTCTCCGTTTTCATTAAGTGCCTCTTCATTAAACCTTTGTTTCACCCCTTCGAGAGGTGCGTTACCTACTCGTGCGTTGAGATCCCCCAGGATTATTATTTTGTTGCGTGGGGGCACAGTGTCCAAGAGGTCTTGAAGGTTTTCGTAGAATGCCTCTTTCTCTTTTTTACGTTTTGTAATATCCGGTGCATAGACAGAAATAATATAAAGTGTATTATCCAGTTTTAGTGCTGCCATCATCATATGCTCGTTAATATATTTTATATTCAGAATATTATTTATAAATTTTTTGTGTATTAGTAGACCCACTCCTGCCTGGGCTCTTTTATCTTTCTCTACTCCGCTGTGTAAGAGTGCAAAGTTATTTACGTTCGTACTTCCTTTTCCTTTCTTTTTTGTTTCACTCAGGGCGCATATATCAATCTTATGGGACTCCAGTTCCTCTATTATTTCCTGATCTTTTTTTCTCCATGAGCCAATGTTCCATGTACCTATTCTTAGCTCATGGTTCTTTTTCATATACCTTTTCCTTGCCAATGTCGTCATCGTAAGGTCAGTTCTGTTCCGAGGCTGGTTTTCGTTTCTTGGAGCAATACATCTTTTTTACGAAGGGTAGGTGGCTAGCCTTGTCCTTCAACCCTCCACATTTTACCCGGACTTGGGACCGGCTATGATCATGATGAAACTACTCAATCCATCCCATCCTGATCATAGGCAGTGTGTGTCATGTAACCAAAAACCAATACCTCATTGGGTAACACAATGACAAGAAAAGATATAACATTAGCTCTAATTTACACCCTCAAAACCAAAATTCTCCACTACTGTACAGTTCCGAGATATTGCTTGTCTTAATCGTCGTGGGACACCCTGTATATTCACGCAAAGCATCAGCAATAAACCATGCGAAAGATTAATTCGTCACTTTGAACTCGTGTAATCCTATTATCAGCCGACGTTACAGTACCTACTATAAAAGCACCTTCTGCTATGCTTTTCTTCTGCTATGCTCTTCGACAATGAGTATTTGGTATTTCGCAGCATGCAATCTGTGGGCCGTAAATTTAGCAAGTACACAATATTAAAAATGGTTTTACAGTAAATTTTATATAGACCTTAAAAAACGCTGCTACATGTTTAATAAACACCCTGCACCTTTACTTAAAACCTTTCATACGCGACATAAAAAATAAACGCGGGCGTCGACCATATGGCAAAAATCGTAAAGCACTTTGGCGAAAAACGTAATGTAAGAATGAGTGGAGGATGATGAAGCGTATAATCATTCGTTTAAAATTAATCAAATACATACCTTGTGGAATATCAGAGTATGCGGCAGGATCCATTGGATCTATTTCATCCTTTCGTTTTCTCCCTCCTCTATATTTGTCATCTCGTCTGTACCTTCTTTCATCTCTCTCTCGATCCTTATCTCTTTCTCTATCCCTCTTCTCAGTAACATATTTGCTACGAAAACTGTAAGAGGAACCAATAAATGTTCAAGTATAGATTTTATACAGCACTGATTTCACAAATTTGTATAGACTATGTAACGATCCACGGGAATAACGTGCGGATACTAGGCCACCAAGTTAGTAGTTTCCGAGTGGCAGGTTACAGGACTACGCAGTGTCATATGTAAGAAAAAGTCCACACGTACGTCTTCAAAAGCAATGCTCAGAAAGATCTGTAAAGTATAGAATATCGCTGAAGCATTTACTGAGATCACAAGATTGAAAGAATACACGATATTCGCCTCTTCTTTGGCATGGAACAAGATATAGAGATAGATCTTTAAAGTATGAAAATATCCGTCACAGTCCTTTACAGATACAAAACATTTTGCAATGCTTTAAAGATGGTAGTGGAGTTTAGATGCTGAAAGCCTATACAAAATGAAGCAAAGCAAACACAAACCTGCTTTCATCATCAGAATCTCTATCACGCTCTCGTTCTCTATCCTTTTCCCTCTCCCTGTCCTTTTCTCGTTCTTTGTGTCGTGTACTTTCTTTCTCTTTCTCCAATCTTTCTTCACGCTCTTTCATTTTTAGGCGATTTTCGCGAAGCTTTGCAGCGCTTTGACACTTGATGGATTTGGGATGCTTGGGAGGCAACCAAGACACCAAGTCGTTCTCCATATTCCAAAAATAATACCGACCACTGTAAACACAATTGATTTCGTGAAGAGTAAGAGCGAATTTTCTCGTAATTTCTCTCATAATTTCACCCCATCTCAAAAGAAAAATGAAAATTATCAGGAAGATTGGAACACTACCTCCTCTGATCCCACACTATGTCGCACCACAAATTTTATTCAAATACATGCAGCAGCAGTTACTTAGAAGAAAACACAAAAAGAGGAAATCAAATAGATACACATGAAAATGTTACATTATAATCAGCAGTATGAAAAAACGAATGTACGATCCTATAACTAATACAGTTTGATCTCAGATCAGAGCCAATAACATAATTTTAAAAAAATCTCTTTATAGAAGGATGGAGCAAAATGATCTGGCCTATCCTATTGGTCTATGGCCAGAGTCACTAAGGATAAAGGCAAAAAAGAAGGCTTTAAAAATTAATGTTAGTGATTTAAACCACAGAGCTACCTTCACTTCTTCATGTCAGCTGTGGTTAAAAGTTAAAGTGGAATGTATGTACTTTAAAGTTTCAAAGTTTATTGAAACATGGTATAAGTTACAATTTCTTATAGCAAATTTAAACAATTCTGAAAGGATATACAGATTAAGTGGAGGTTATAGTAAACTGCTTGATGACGACACATTTGCGGGGTAAAGGGTGAAGTACCGTTTCGACCAAATCGTGGGCGTGACTAACCTACTATAATTCTTACTACAAGGATCTACCGACAACCGCAAAAAATATTTTAGACGCGGAGCGGCGGTTCAAACGCAAACCATTTTTTGTTTCGTCCGAAGCGGCCCGTCCAAAAGGATTGTGATTGTGAATTTTATTGACCCTCGTTCCTCGTTGAGAAATAGACATTGTATAATTTATACCTGACATCACAGCTGATCCCTTGTCTGTGTATTTCGGGTATATACATGATATGAAAATGCAATATGGGTACACGGTAGACGTTACGGTAAAAAAAAGTTGTTTAGGTTAACAAGTCACAAGTGCAACTGTGTTGTCACACAAAAATGAATTTATCCTATGTGCAAGAGCGAAAATTTGATGGAAAATAAAAAAAGATGAACTCAGTGAGGTTCACACTGAGCAGTTTTTCCCCGGAAGGCCACCAAAAATATATATCCCCCCCCTCTCCATAGTGAAACTGGTATCTACACACTGAATTGCAGCCGCCAAATTCCGTGTTTCGGTGAAGTATTCAAAAAGAGGAGGCAGTTTTAACAACTTTGTGAAACTTATGACACCTCCAACAGATATATACCTACGCCAAAATTACGAGTATCAATTATGGTCTATAATAGATGGCCATCTGACCTCTATTATGCTGCTATGCCAAGATGGGTTAACGGAGGACTGTAAATATGTCAAAGAAAAGTGCCCTCATTCTACCTGATATATGACACTTGATGAAGGTATTCAGAGTAGAATAATTACTTTTTGGACAAAAAGTGGTGCGTTAAACAGAAACCACAATTGGTTTCATCAAGTTCAATGTGAAGTAACTATTGCTACTTTGGCGTCTGAACAGAAAAATCGTGACTTTTTTTATTAATCAAATGAAAGAGTTAACTTTCTCGTTCATCAATGTAAGGTCGCTTAATAATAACTTCTCTGAATTTAAACAGTTTATATTAGGAAAAAGGTTTGATATAGTTGGGGTGAGTGAGACGTGGTTGCACACTGGAATTCCTAATTCTAGCGTTTATATAAATGGGTATAGATTTTTCAGGCTGGATAGAGGATCCAGAGGAGGTGGCGTAGGAATTTATATAGCTGAGTATATAAGTTGTAAGAAGATTGACGTACTTCATAGTGAGGCAGTAGAGCAAATCTGGTTAGAATTTTACATTGACAAGCAGTCTTTTAGGTTTGGCACCTTTTATAGGCCACCAAGTAAGAACGTAAGTGATTTTCTAAATAATCTTGAGGTCAATTTAACAGAGCTGTGTCTAGATTCCGGTAATATTATTTGTGGTGGTGACATTAATATTGATTGTTTGGATTTCGGTAATATCCATGCTGAATCCTTCCAGAATTGCCTAGACATTTTCAATTTATGTCAAGCAATAAACTCTCCGACCCGGATCACAAGTACTAGTACTTCACTCATTGATGTGATTCTTGTTCCTAAGGATATGAAGATATCTGATCATGGTGCCATGGACATTGGTAATGTGTCTGACCACTTTCTAGTATATTGTAAATTAGATCTTAAGTTTACAGTTAAGGAAAAAATAAAATACGTTAGAAATCTAAAGTGTACAGACAGGAGTCTTCTGGAAGATCTATTGCATCTATCCCCTTTCCAAGATCTATTTTTTATAGAGGACGTTAATGAGAAAGTACGGTATTTCAATGATATTATTATCAATATTTTTGATATTTTAGCTCCTATTACTAAGGTAAAATCTAAGCATTTCAAGCCACCATGGTTAACAGCTAATATTAGATTATTGATGTCTTTAAGGAACAAAGCTTTTAGTAAGTTCAAAAGAACTCTTAAGACAGCCCATTGGGAATATTATAAACAACTTAAAAATTTTACCACCAATGCAGTTAGGAATGAACAGCGTGCGTACCTCATGCACACATTTGAAAGTTGTCGAGGTAATTCAAAGGAAATTTGGAAAAAATTGAGAAATCTCGACGTCACCAGTAATTCCAAAGTAGCAAATATACCAACTGAGTTTGATGATCCGAATAAAATAAACAAACATTTCTTGATTCCGTCATCAAACAATGTTGACCCAAATCCCGAAAAGTTGCACTTTTATAGTAATAATCTTCTTAGAGATTTTGATCAATTATTTTCTTTCGAACCCGTTACTGAAGCTACTGTTTATGGTTACCTAACTGAAATTAAATCTCTTGCAACTGGAGCAGACGGAATTAATATTGAAATGCTTCTTTTATGCTGTCCATACATTTTACCGCCAGTAACACATTTAATCAACTGTTGCCTGGCCGAGAATATTTCTCCAAACTGTTGGAAAGTTGCTAAGGTTTATCCTTCGTCCAATTTCCATACTACCCGTTCTCTCAAAAGTTTTGGAGAAAATTATGAAATTCCAGTTCATGCTTCACATAGAGCACTATAATTTGTTGCCCATATATCAGTCATGTTTTCGCAAGGGTTATAGTTGCACAACTGTACTTTTCGATGTAACAGATGATATTCTAAGAGAAATTGATAAAGGTAACACTACGGCTCTTGTACTTCTTGACTACTCAAAGGCATTTGATACTATCAGTCATCAGCTATTGTTTTCGATCTTGAGATATATGGGCTGTTCTGCTGATGCAATTAAGCTATTTATAAGCTATTTTTCAATGAGAACACAGTTTGTCGAAACTTCTTCCGGAGTATCTGATCAAAAACCTCTTTTGTGTGGGGTACCTCAAGGCTCAATTTTGGGCCCATTGCTTTTTTCAGTATACTCAGCCAATATTACGAGGTGTTTGAAGGTCACAAAACCTTATCTGTATGCCGATGATACTCAGTTGAAATTTTCGTTTTCTCATACCAATGCGCAGACGGCTATGACTCTCCTAAATGAAGATCTTAGCAATTTGGCTACTGAAAGTACTGCTCATCAATTGTCTATTAATCCTCTAAAATCCAAAGTTTTGATGTTTGGTAGGCATAAAAAGGAGGTTGCAGAGAAATTTAAAATTGCAATAAACAATTGTGATATCCCTCACACGGACGCTGCTATGAATTTAGGGTTATACATGGACAGTGATTTGAGATTTACAAAACATATTGATAAATGCGTCGGCCGTTGTTATGGTCGTCTGGAAATGTTATTCCCATATCGCCACGTTTTTTCAACTAAACTTAAAACTTTACTTTGTGACATGCTAGTTTTGTCTCTGCTGAGTTACTGTGACTCGGTCTATGGGCCTTGTTTAACAACACAATATATTAATCGGATTCAGCGGGTACAAAAGTCATGTCCTAGGTTTATTTATGGTGTGCAAAAATTCGAACCAATTTCATATAAGTTGTCGGATACAGGGTGGTTGAATATGCAAAACAGAAGAAAATTGCACTCTGCAGTTTTATTTCATAAAATTGTCGTATATAAAACGCCACCATATTTATATAATAAGATCACTTTTAGAACTGATATTCACAATATCAATGTTAGGTTCAAAGGTCTAATTTCTCAGCCACCTCACCGTTCAGCTATTTTCAATAGACCTTTTTCATACAATATCTGTGTCTTGTACAACCACGTTCCCATGAACCTCAAACTTATGTCTGTGTCAGCATTTAAACGTAACTTTAAGAATATCCTCATATCTGCAACTAGTGTTTGAAGCAGCAATTGTTACTTAGCATTGTATATATTAGTTGTATGTGCTTAGTGTTTTAATTAGGTTTTTTTTTGTTTGTTCTTTTGTAACTTAACTAGTATTTGTGTGGTTTCCCCCTAGGGCTAATACTTTGATCAGTCCTAGACTGTTATTAGTCCTTTTTGCATTT